>ML828149.1:112677-154251 GCA_009831015.1 Picea engelmannii | reverse complement strand
ATGAAGTAAATGAATAAATTTTAGTGTCGATGGAAGGAATTCTTGTCGATGTTGAAGACATGGTGGGATATTTCAATAAGGTAGTGGATGGATTGGCAGATGTTTGTTTGAACAAGTTTAAATTCACGCAACAAGGATCAAAATATGTCACATAACACAAAAGTATGGTGACTCTCCACTGATCATGTCAGGACATATTAGAGATTGGAGATATGGAACTAACAACCATATTCCTTCACCTTCACACTAGATTACAACACATTATCTCATGTCATGACGTGGGAAGTGAAGCCTTTGGGTGCCTTGAGGAAGGTGCCTTAGTAAAGTTGAAGGCTACTAAGAATGTAGTTGGGTGACTTGAAAGGTTGTCGATGGAGTGTGGACTTTGTCATGGAAGAAAGGAAGAGTTGTGGGATTGACGAGATTGTAGAAATAAAGGGGTGTTTGAGCATGAATATGTGAGTTCCTGTGGCCTAAGCACAATGTTTGGACTAGCTACACAACTAGCCAAAGTCACGAGGGGATTCAACACAAAAAATCATGAATGAACAAGTAAAATTATGGATGCAACAATAAGTCAACAAGATGTGACACTTCATGGATCTTCCTAGGGGAAGGTTGTTTTGGAAACCATTGTAGGAGACAATACTTTCTAGGTTGGAGATGAGATCTGAAAGTATATTTAGATGCACCATGGAGATCTTGTTCAATGTATGTTTCCAATGATGAAAATAGATTGGAGTGGGGGAGGTTGTAAATCCTTCTGTGACACCCACCAAGAATAGGTTCTCCTTGGGAAGACTTGGGGGCGATTTGGTCGATGAACACAAGGAGGGATATGGAAGGTTGGGTGCAGGATAGTCTTATAGGTGTGGGAAGGAGCACCTTCGATGCAAACCTAGAGCATGCAGACCCTACAGAAATGCACCTCACACACCTTGCAATGGATGAAAAAGACTTGTGTTACACGAGAACATGGGTGGAGTGGCTTGGGAACGACTACACAAGGAGTGGACCCATCCGCCCTTGGTGAAATGGGTGAATTAAGGGGATCATCTCGACCTGCCTCTACACCAACAATGAGTTGGAGTTGGATGACATAATGGGAGCAAACAAAAGGAACACACCAATTAGAGAATGAACACACATATAAAGGACCGAGTAGCAAAGGAAGTGGAACACAAGGATCATGAAGAAGATATCAAAGAGCATGATTTGGTCAATAGAAAAGTGAATCAAATAAACAAGGGAGAGTTCAGTGAGAAAAATCGTAAGTTAGAGGAGGGAGCACCATGGGGTGAACCAAAGTCTTGTAGTGACTTGGGAAAGTGACTCTTGAGAAGAGGAGAAATGGAACAAGTTTGTGGTTGGCACATGTTGGGTGGACTGCATGATTGCGAAGAGTGTTACGATGGTGAAATCTATTGGGGTGGATTTGTGCAACCAGGAAGAGTGGGAAAATTGGATCATATGTTTTTGCAACAACTTACTGAGATAGGAAGGAATGAGAATGAAATTGTCAGAGAGTTTAACACTAGATTTGAGAAGTTGCTTCAATGAATTGGGGAAGAGCTGCTAGATTTATTTTTTCATTCTTACTTGTTGCCCTATCCCCAAATTCTTTGACACTTTCTTCAAATATTTGTTTTGGACTATATTCAATGGTTATTAACTTATACTACTCCCATGGAGATTTTTTCTTGTCATGGCACAATCAAGGGGATTGGTCATGTGTGAGTTGTAAACAATTATGGTTAGGGCTCTTCAATTTTGAAACTGATTATGAGCCTAGTGCTAAGGGTACAATTGGAGCATTTTAAAAGGATGACTTAGCATTTCATCAAGCATTCTATCAAGCATTTCATCAAGCATTATATCAAGCATTTCATCTAACAATTAGCATGCACACTCAAGGGATAGGAGAAAGAAGTCAAAACATTTCCTCCGGTCGTGTGCCCTCCTCTGGTGCAAAACCGTGTGCCCTCCTCCTCTGCAAATCCATGTGCCCTCCTCCTCTGCAAATGTGTGTGCCCTCCTCTACAAATCTGTCTTCCCTAGCCTCCTCCCACGTGCCCTCCTCCCGTGCGCCTCTCCCTCCTTCTCCTCCTTCTCCCTCTTCCACTTTGCGTGCACCCAACCGTGCCCTAGCCTCCTCCCGTGTGCGTCTCCCTCCTTCTCCCTCTTCCACTTTGCGTGCACCCAACCATGCCCTAGCCTCCTCCCGTGTGCGTCTCCCTCCTTCTCCTCCTTCTCCCGTCCTCCTCTCCATTCTGTGCTCCAAATCCGTCCTCCTGATCTCCCTCCCTTCCGGCCTGCTCCAAATCCGTCCTCCTGATCTCCCTCCCTTCCGGCCTGCTCCAAATCCGTGGACTGTGGTGGTGAGTGTTCCAAATCTGCGCACGGGTGTATCTGCTCCAAATCCATGGACTGGTGGTGAGTGTTCCAAATATGCGCGTAGGTTGGCTGCGATTTCATGAAATGTGTTTTGTTTTGCTTGAATTTTGTTCTATTTTCGTTTTTTTTTTTTATGTTTTTTAATTTTTGTTTCTTTTATATTATATATTATATATTATATAATATATATTATATATAATATATATTATATATAATATGTATTATATATATAACATATTATATATATAACATATTATATATAGGCCTAGGTTTCTTATAGGTCATGGGATTATTGGGATACATGTTCATTGGATTAGTGGATAAGTGAAAGTAGTGTTTATGAGGGAGTGGGATAGGTATTGGTGGGTTAATAAAGTTAGCATTAGTCTATATAGTAAATATAGTCAATATAGTTAAGAGAGATTAACTAGGGTCAATAATGGTCAACCATGGTCAACAATTATCCATATGGTCAATGAAGGTGGAGGGTTAATGAGTTAATGGAATTATTGGACTAGTAGGTTTATGGGTGATGGAGTTATCAAACTATGTGGTCAATGGATTAGTAGATAAAACATAGTGTAATGTTTGTGCTTGAGTATAAGGCTAGGGGTTGTTGGGTCAATGTGATTAATATGGTGAAAAATGACGTCCAATTATGGTGCACCATGGTCAATAGGGTTGATAGTGGTAAATGATGGTYAACCACAATAAATGGTGGTCCATATGGTAAATGARGGTCAAGAGTTAATGGGTTAAAGGGGTTATTATCTTAGGAGGTTTGTGGTTCATGGGATTATATAAAAAGTTAATATTGTCAATAGAGGTTAACCACAGTCAACAATAGTCAATGGAAGTCGATAGTCGTCCATATGGTCTGTTAATCTCTAATTTTGTCTTGGTTTAGTGAGAAACCCTTGTCCTAAACCCTCCTTACCCATCCCTCATTTTCTGCTTTCAGCTATTTTCATTTTTTTTAGATTTTGGATGTTTCATGGTTCACATTATAGTCTTTGATGATTTATTGAAGTTTTGATTAAGAAAAACATTGTTTAAACTGGAAGTGTCTCCTTTTATGTCGTTGGAATTTTCAAATTTCAAGTTGTCAAACGCGCTACGGGAATAATCATGCCATAACATGCGCCTGCTATCCCGATTTAGTTATGATAACAAGATTCATGAGTTAAGAGTTCGTGTGTTCCCATGAAAGTTTGGTAATCATTTCTAAATCCAACAAGTTCAGAACATAATTGCTATGCACGTGCGCAGGGTTCATTTCAAAATCACATGTTGTTTAATGATTATTATGTGACCGGTTCGAGTTGGTTTAGTTCAGCCTTGCAGGGAGAAATACAGGTATCCATTCAAAGAAACATGTATATATCAACAATTGCAGGAAGTGAATTTGGAACCCGAGGGCGATAGTTGCAGAATTGAGTTTAATGACGCCAAAGAGGAGTGGAGAAGTTGCCAGAATCGAACCAGAAGGTGCCGAACTTCTTGAAGCCTACCCTCAGATGGCCCAAAGATTCAGAGATGTCGGGTGGTTTGAGTTCCTCACTACATTTCAAGGTTATGACGAACAAGTTTCCATGGAATTTGCTTTGAACTTTGATGGTCATGAGGTCAAAATCGACAAGATGTTGATGCTGGTGATAGAGCAGACTATAGCCAAGGCTTGTAGGCTCGTGGTTGGAGGGGAAAGATGGTGGAAGAAGGAACACGTGGTCACTGAATTTGTGAATCAATTCCTCCTTCCAGATAAGTAGAATCTAGATTGGAGAAGGGGAATTCCTCGCAGCTGGGTTCGACCCGAATGGCACACTGCCCTGGTGGTGATTCACAGATACATCACCTGCGAAAGGAGGTTTTCGTTAGTCTACATCTACCATATCAGAATACTGATGCATCTAAACGATGACTACCCTTTAAATCTTCCTTATTTCCTGCTTAAAATTTTGACAAAAATGTCCAAGAAAGTGCAGTCAATTTCCACTAATGCCAAAGGCAGTTTGTTCCATCAAGTCTTGATTAAAACCCTGGTCATGTCTTCCCTGAACGAATTACAGAAGCCCTAGAATTGGCTCACGGAATCCTTAAAACCTATCACTCAATCCAATAAGCCGAAAAGGTGTAGAGGGAGGAAAACTGTTAAACATAGTCGAGATATTTCCGATGAAAACCCTGTGAAAGATGAATCTTCTGATATCAAGGTAACTAAGAAGAGCAGGAGTAAGAGACCTAGATGGGAGCCCGAAATTGAAATGCTTCCAGGGGAATATGTCAAAGGAGAGACAGAGTCAGATAATGATCTCATTGCTCAAACAACAGTCAAGTTTGAAATGCCATCGACCAGCAAAAGGAATGTTGCAGTCAAAGGAAAAAGGAAAAAAGGTGCGTGTGTATCACAAAAACCTCGGAGAAATTCAACCAGGGATACTAATAAGTATAGGCTGAACTCAAAAGCAATGTTCAATTCGGAAATTAAAGAAGAAAACACCATAATCATAGAAGATTATTCTGAGGATGTTGAAACAAGCACCAGGAAAAGAGTAAAAAAGACTCCATTTCCCAAGAAATCTGTCAACAAAGGAAAGGGAAAACTTACACCACCTACAGGCCCTGTAACGAGAGATTCAACTAGATTAGCTAAGGCTAAAGAGATGGCTAAAGGCATCATTGAATTCCCTGAAGAAAAACAGGATTACTTGGAAGATTCAGATTACTTACCAGATGTACCTGGAGCTATGGATTCATCAAGTTCTGAAGAAGAACATAGCTCAGAATTGATCTCAAAATACCAGGTTAAAGCCAAAGAACCCAGTGTTACTTTAAATCTGAATGAAACTGCACCCTCTGAAGATTGTTCAGGATTCAGGGTCGAGATAAGAACTGATAAGGAAAAGATTAAAGAATTTTAGAAAACCATAAAGCAATTAAAGAAGGAAAAGATGCAGATAGAACAGTGGAATGCTCGCCAACAAGAAATAATTCAAAGACTTAAAAAGAAGAAGAAGGAGCAAAGGGAATTGCTTAAGGAACTTAGGGAAATTAATTTTAGACTTTACTGGCACAATGTTGTGTTAACTACGAAGCTCAAGCAGAAAAACGTCAAAGCCACTGCTGTGATTTTATCTTAAAGGTAACATGAAGATTGGTTATAATTTTGTTTAAAGGTTCTCCAGGAGATATGGAAAATAATTACTCGTTTTGATCAAGGAGATGCTAAGACTTCGATCTTCTTTACAGAGTCAAACAAAATCCCTATTTTGTAGAGTCAACTCTATTGCTGACAATGTTTGTTATATCAAGATGTTGAGCTGTGGACTATTTTGGAAGTAGAAGCTCATTTTGAGTGAAATAATTTAGGATCTGGATACTTTTTGATTCTAGTCATTTAAAGTTGTTTTAGATAATAGGATCTGGAAGTTTTATAGATGGTTTAAATAGACAGAAGACAGACCATATGATGGTGGAAAATTTGGAGATCTGTAGAAACTTTTTGTGGAGATTATTGTAAAAGGCATGTATGTTCAATTGACACTTAATAGCAAAGGCATATGGATGGTTAGACCTTCTTTTTTCTACTCTGTTATTTCATTTTTCATGCTTGAATTTATTAATCAAATTGCAATGCTTTTGGTTCTTGAATATTAATTTATACAGTGAAGATTTTGCTGTAGAGATAATTTTTCAAGTAATGATTTCAAGCTGATACCCCTGTTTCTTTATGATATATTGAAACTAAACTTTGTGAAGTTGACAAATTGAACATTTCACTTTATTTTTATTGAATTGGTTTACTCCATCTATGTACCTACCTATTATTCATCTAATGGGATATGCAATGTTTTAATCTTGATTTTCATGCCATGCTGTAAACTTGACCCAGTTTTCAACCATTATACTAAAACCAAATTATAAAACCTTCAAAAAACACTTTGCAATAAAATCAATGATGCCCTAGCTTGCCCTTACCAATGGAGTGCAACTTTAGGGACTAACATGGTCAATGAGCATGGAGGGTTGATGAGTTAATGGGGTTATTATGTTAGTAGGTTTGTGGATGATGTGAATATCGAGCTAAGCAATCAATGGATGCTTTTGGGTGAGCAAGCTAGGTGTTAGTTAGTAAATGTGGTTAATATGGTGAACCATGGCACATATGGTCTATAGTCAATATGCTCATTAAAGGTTAATCATGTTCAATGATAGCTATATTGATCCATATGGTCAATGAGGGTATAAAGTTGATGGGTTGATTGATTTATTAGGATAGGAAATTTATGGGTGATGATATCATTGAGTAATGTGGTTAGTGATGAGTGGATAAGTGGGCATGAAATTCATGGGAAAGGATACTGGGGTTTGGTGGGTCAATGCAATTAATATGGTGAACTAGGATCAACTATGGTCCACCATGGTTAATTATATTGACAATCGTAAATAATGATAAACCATGATAAATGGTGGTTAATATGGTAAATGAGGGTCAAGGGTTGATGGGTGAAAGGGATTATTGCATTAGGAGGTTTGTAAGTAATGTGATTATCATGACACACAATCATGGATTAATGGATGATCATGGGTGAGTGACCTAGGTTTTGGTGGGTTAATGCAATTAATCTAGTGAACCATGATCAACTATTATCCACCATGGTCAACAATTGCCAAAATTGGTCCATATGGTTAAGGAGGGTGTAGGGTTAATCATTTATCAAGATTATTGGTTTAGTAGGTTTGTATGTGATGGAATTATCAAGATAATGGTTAAATAGATAGTAGATAAGTGGGCACAAATTTTGTGGGAAAACACGATAGGTTTTGGTGAGTCAATGTGGCTAATATGGAGAATCGTGATCGATAATGTCTTATATAGTCAATATTATCAATGGTGGTACATTATGGTCAACAAATATCAATATTTTTTATATTTTCAAAGAGATTGGAGGAGGATTAGTGCCTTCAAGGTCAAAATGTGTCGGGGGTGGTTGTGTAAGAGGGTTGGTGCAGTTTTGAGGGGTTAGCTTGTTTGGGGTCATAGTGTGCTAAGGGGTGATTATGTGAGTGGTCATAATAGTTAGGGGGTATATTAGTGTCTTATTGGTTAGGTATGATCATATTAAATATGATCATAAGTGTTAGGAAGTCTAATGTGCACATGGTCATAATGGTTAATGATATTGATATGTTAATGGATTTCTTTGTCCAGGGGTTGTACAGTGTCAAAGGATGCTTGTGTAAATGGTCGTAAGGGATAGTGGGTATGGTAATTTGAACCTTCTTTGAACCATGGCCTAAAAATCCAATACTATTGCAAACAAACCATTGAAATCAATCTTAAAACTAACACTATTTTAAGGTTAGTTTATCACTCCAACTACCTTTTTAAGGGTTGAAATTTTGATATGTTGGTATAGTTTTACCACCAATATCACTATATATTTTTTGAAATACATTTTAAATAACATTTTTCCAACCAAACTATAAATAATGTCATGACAATATCACCCCATAATTTAAAATTAAATAATATTTCCAAATATTTATTTATTTATTAATAAATAAATCAACACAAATTGCATTGGATTTAATACAAATAATTCATAAGAAATATCATTGCATTATCCATATTTAAATCAAATAAACTAAGAAATATTGTTACATTATTTATAGTCAAATCAACCCCTTGATTTCTCCAATATGAAAGAATAACCTCTTGACACTAGTTTTCCTGATAACACATTGGGCGGTAATATCACATGATGAATTGATGATGGAAGAAAGTGGGTGTGTGAGTCAAATTTGAGTCCAAAAACCCTCCCATGTCGTTAAGGCCCCATTCACAGGTCATTGTTGCCCGTGTCTAGTCCTAGTACAATTTCCTTGTAAAATTTGTATAAGATATTTGGAGAATGATAATTTTGAAGGTGCTAGGCCTATTCCTACACACCACAACCATATCACTTCTCATTGAAAGTCTGTGTATTGATCCCTTTTATTTTTGGGTTGTTATTTTTTCCAATTGCACGCACCTTTAGCAAGTGCCATGAAAAATCCCTTTATACCTTTTTGCCAAAATGCCAAGAATACCTAACCTTATTTGTCTTTGTGTGGAGGTACTAGCTTGGGGCGTAGGAACTTGGGCGGGGTTGGTCGCTCTACTGACCAACTTTCATCGTTAAAACGACCAACTTGGAAGGTTGGTTGCTTGGGTGACCAACATTTGGACCTCGAAAAAAAAAAGTATATTTAGTCCAAAAAAAGCAAAAAAAATACGACGAAATTTTAAACTGTCGTAATATTTTGTTGTAATTTGCGCCCAATGTAGTAGTGCATGAAGAGTACTTTGGCCTCCCAAAGTCCATTTCAAGCATTGGGATCTCCATTTTTAATGAATAAATTTCACATTGGAACTAGTTCTTCAAAGATTTTAGAATTTCCCTATAAATGAAAGCCATGGGGCAGAATTTGAAGAAGAGAAGACTTGCAAGGTTATGTTGTAGGAATGAGATTAGAGATAATATATATTTCTCTCTCATCTCTATTGTTCATCACCCTTATGCTTGTTTGAATTCTTTCCTCAAAAAACAAATACTTCTTCATTCACCATTGTTAGAGAGGGAATTTATGAAGCAAAAAGACTGATCCCAAGGAGAATGTTGGGGCTCATTTGCATCCAATCATTCTCCCCAAGTGTTGTTACTCATGTTCATGCCTTTCCATTGGACTCATATATGAGTAGTGTCATTTCCTTCCAAATTTTTGTGTTTGAATTGTATATTTGTAATTTAATTTATAGTTTAGTTTTATGCATGCTTCTTTGCTTTATTCTGCTACAATAGTACTCTTGTGCTTTTCCCACAACCAACCATTGTTTATTGTTTAGCTCACTTCCTAACTTAACAAATGTGATTTTTCTCACCCATGCAAAAAAATCCCCAACCCAATCCTTTTGTACTAAAGCACCATAAGTCCCCTTATCATAGATGTGCGACCTCTCACGACTATAATACAAGTTGTAGTCTCAACACCTAATGCATTTTTTAGGAAAAAAAATCAAGTTTGGAAAATGCAAACCATGACACTAGGGGGTGTTGTGATTTGAGTCAACTTTGCGTCAACAATGCATCACAGTTTCCAACGTGCACTCTACAAGGTCTCATCTTAATGACGAATAATACTATGTAGAAATCTTTATTGCATTGTGTTAGCATCATGTTGTGTCACATATTATTGCAAAAGACACTAAAGAGACACTTTTGTACTGTATTTGCATAAGAAACATGAACATTTCCCTGTATTAGTGTCATAATGCATCGATTTTTCATAGGGGCGTTGTATGCGTGTGACACCAGTGTTTATGGTAGCATCAAAATGCATAAGTTTTTAGTCATTTTGCATTTTATTAGAATCATTTTACATCACCCTTGTGTTGTGTTAATGCTACATATGCGTCATTTTTTATTCCTTTTTGCATGATCTTAGCATCGTATTATGTCACTCGTGTGTTGTGTTAATATCAACTCTGTGTTGTTATTATTTCTTTTGTGTTGTATTTGTGTTTTTTAGTGTCATTATAGATATAGTTTTATGCCAAATTAACGTCAAAATCATGTCATTTTAACATCAACTTGTGATGTAATTATTATTAAAGATCTAATTATTTTTATTAATTTAATTTTTTGGGGGAAAAGAAAAAAACTTTGTATTTCTGAGATGGAAATATACATTGTTCCACCTCGAGGGAGAATCTCTGCCTAGACCAAACAAAACTACCATAACTTTGTTCTTAACAAGACCTACTTAATAGTCGTTCTTCCTACCACTTATCATCTATACATATACCATGCATCAAATTGTCTACAAAACTATTACATTTTCTTCATATCAGAACATGACAAAGCCAAATTCAAACTTTCTATATCCTTATTATTAATTTAATTATTATGGATTTGAATAAAATAATAATAATAATATATTTATTATGGATTTGATTAAATTAATAATAATAATAATAATATTTTTTTCCAAGGAAAAAAACCATGTAATTTTATGATAGAAATAGAATTACATTGTCAAATGTTGTAAACCATTCATGTTTAACTCATAAATCCTATAGCATATAATACATGTAATTGCGCCTTTATATATGAACAACTGAAAATTTCATTCATGATAACATTACATTATTCCCCCCCCTAGATGGGGTGTTAGTGTGGGCCACATGGCGAGAGGAGGAGGAGAGGTCAGGCCACCGAGGCAGGGAGCCATGTGTCGGGCTCGTGCCAAATCCCGCCACCTAAACCATGCATTTATTTGATATTACGTCGCTCACTGCACCATTAACGCTGGTGCGCCTGACTCCCATTACTGACTATACCATGGCTTCTCTGTCTGCAGGTGACTTCAATCACCGCTTGCGACCCGACCCTCTCATCCCTCAGCTGCCCAGGCCTAGCTCACTCTGGTTTTTCATGGTGCTCGCAGCCTTCGACCTTCTCCAGGCTCTCCACGTCCATTCGGGGCATTCAATTCAGTTATGCCTTCCCTCTTAGCTCAAAATTCCACGCCAAAGAGGGAGGCCAAGGAGAGGATCTCCATGGCATCCTCCTTGGGCCCGTGTTTCTATTTCTCCCCTTGGTTCACCCTCCACACACTCCTTGCAGCCTTTGCATCCCGAGCTGGAACCTCTTGCCTCCTCCACCCCACCTGCATCTCGTTTCGAATGTCTGGTCATCACTGATAGCTCGTCGAGATCTCTTTCGTGATTTCCCGCAGCTCTACCAAATTCCCTAGCCAACAGGCCTTCTTTTGCACCGACAACTTGCTCCTCCCGCCCACCCTTGGGGGCGCCACCCTTTCTTCGAAATGCCCGGTACAATACGCACTCGTCTACCGACTTCATCCCTGACTCGCAGCTAAAGGATAGTCTGGCCATCCTCTATGGGATGGTCTTTGAGCTCCGACAGGGATTGGAGGACCTCCAATTCCGATTGCATCTTCTGGATGGGAAGACTTCAACCCTCCTTTAGATCCTTTCCACCTTTCGGGAAGCTTTCCACTCCACTCCAAAAGCCACAACATCAACAAAGGTTCCCCATGCAGAGGCTGTCGATAGGAATGAATAGGTGCAATAGCCAGAAGGGGACGACGTGGTGTAGGTCACGCACGGGGACACAGAGGCTGCGACAACTACAGGCATCCATGTGCACAGTCCACCTGGAGACACCCTGCCAGCTGCCAACTTGGAAGGGGGCAACTTGGACGTTGATATGCAACTGGAAGGTAAAGGGACGCCCATCGAATAGGAACCTTGGGACGTGGCCTACCAAGCCACCTGGCCAGGTTATTTTCCAAGTGTCTGACCCCACTGGGGATTTGATCTTTTTACTAGTTTATTTTCATAGCCGTAGCCTAGTCAGATTAGTTTTGTTTATCTAAGACTGTCAGACTGTAAACTGCTAGATTTACCCGGCTGGCTGAACTGGTTTCCCCTCTCTTAGGGCAGTTCAGTAACTACAACACAGTTGTTTTCAAGTTTCTGTAACTCTGGACTGGTTTTTTGAAGGCCCTTTTTATATAAAATCTCTTACTTACAAAAAAAAAAACATTACATTATTCCCTCCAAAAAAAGATTTGTTTCCTTCCATTTTTTCAAAAATTACATCCCTTATTTTTGTCCATCAAAAATGTATTAGCTATCATTCCCTATTTGTTTCATTCACCGCCCATGATATATACTCAAAAAGTAACCCAAGAAACTATGTTGTATGATTTTAAATTATATCCAAGGATCATGCAAATATTTAGAATTTTGTCCTCGATGACTCTCGAAGAACTTCCAGACTCCTATGTCCAGCTCTAACCCTGCTTTTGATAAACCATATATTGTCTTGTTTACATCCCTATATATATGTTCAAAGGAAATATGAGTGAAGGTTGACTATAAAGACATAACATTAACAAACAAAGGTCGGAGCATGAAATTTCTCAAGACCGACTCTTGTTTCGTCCACTGAATTACAAGGAGTGAATCCCCAAATATTTGAATATGTGTTACTCTATGGTCCCTAGTCAACATAAAAACCAATTTGAGCACTATCAATTCACATAAGTTATTTGATGCTTGGATAACTCCAGCTTTGAAATATATACTATGGAACATAGAAAAATGAAGTATCCCCTATATGGGGACACCCTAGTGGCTATGAGGTGCCCAAGGCACAAGGAAAACAATCCACTTTGCAAGAAGTAAAAATGATCAAAATTCATGTTTCCCAATGCAACATTTTATATCTCCAATGCAACAAATCAATGACTAGTTCCTTTACTATTGGGTTAATGGAGTCACAAGGATCTTAGAGAAGCCACCTCCTTGGGGGTGTAAGCCCTTTTACTTCCCAAGGAAAGTTTCTCTAAGCTAGGGTTTAAGCTAAGAGGGTGTATGCCCTTATACTTCTCTTAGCAAACCCTTAATCAATGAGATGAATCAAGCAAAAAAGATGAAGACTATGGTGGGGGTGTATGCCCTTATACTTCCCACCTAGCTCCTAGCATAACACTACTTGACTTGAATAAAAATGATACCAAGAGAGTAAAAACCATACCAAGAT
Organism: Picea engelmannii; assembly: GCA_009831015.1. Lineage (NCBI taxonomy): Eukaryota > Viridiplantae > Streptophyta > Pinopsida > Pinales > Pinaceae > Picea > Picea engelmannii. Next base: position 141,241 of record ML828149.1, on the reverse strand, counting down.
CAAGAGAAATGCTAATACAATTCACCACAAGAGCTAGAAAGCATCATCCAAAGATAGCGCTAGGCCTTCCTCCATCAACCATTCATAAAAATAGCCATAAAACAAGTGCACAAGAGCTAAAATAGCCAAGCAGGCTAGAAATTTCAGATCAAAACCTCTTGTGAGAGGAAAGTTGTGATTCAAAATGGGATCTTATGATCTCTATTTATACAAAAATTAGCCAACATGGCTTGTCCACAAAATAAGGAGTAATTAGGGGTCACCAACTCTAATATTGCCCCCTTAACACAATAATATTAAACAATTCACTTAAAATTTGATCTTTTGCACAAATTAAACCATAATCTAGGATGACATCACCCATTTAGGGGACGTTTTGCCACTTTGAGGATGTCATTGGTGTTGGAGAAGCATGGAAGGGCCACCCAAGGATATGTGTCAAGCATCTAAGCGATCTCATCATGGTGAAAACCTTCTTCTCCTCAAAATGTCCAAGTGCAAATGAGTGGCACCTCACTAACAATCCCTAACCCCCAATATATGACGTCATGTTCAAAAGTGGGAAGTTTTTCCCCTCCCGGGAAAATCGTTTGGAAATAAATGGGTGGGATAGGTCATCCAAGTCATCATCAAGGCCGTCCAATTCATCTCTCTTTCATTTGGCATGCGGGCCACTGGCATCCAACTTGTGGGCTTGTAGCCCCATGGAAGCCCAAGCTAGGGTTGTTCTCCCAAAACTGTCCACCAGCTAGGTCCTGCAAAGACAAATGAACATGCCCTCCAAGGATCTCAAGTCATAACATCGTGATAAGTGGATCCAATCAATAAATAAGCCATCTAAGCATGTGATTCAATTATTACTATATCAAACAATTAACAGCTCAAAGACACTATGCGACTTGTCAAGCTTAAGTATGGGAGGGTTGACGAGGTGTCCTATTGGGTAGATCTTGCCCTAAATCAAGGATAGACTCCAAGAGGTCCCTCTCTAAGCCATGTAGATTGTATGAGGTGGATGGGGTCAAGAGTCAATGGGCATAGGGCTCATGACATACTACAAGTCGTAGTGTCGCATTCATGGGTGCCTTTGTAGAGGGTGTGTGGTACCTTCGTCCGCAATGCACTTTTTCCAAGCCCATGATTTGCCTTTTATCTTTGTTTCTTTATATTTTCTTTAGCACTAGGATAGGTTGAAGGTCACTTCCTTGGCGTGGTGACCAAATGGTGGAAATGTCACCCACAAATGCCTAATGGAAATTAGAAAGTTGGCTCGTGATGAGACCCCCTTTCTCTCAGCCATGCAACTGAGAGTCACTTCCCTAGTTTGGTGACCAGACAATGACAATGTCATACCACTAGATATCGATGGACGTGATAGGTCGGCTCGTGATGAGACCTCCTATCCTTCAATCTACCTTTCAAACATTTCTTTGTTATATTATGGGTCCCCTTTTATTCAAAGATATGTGTTTCATTGATTTCTTTGGTTATCCCTGGGTGAAGCATCTGGAAGGTTCATATATGGATTTTATCTTTTACCCAACACCAACCCCTTTGGGCCTTTAGCCCCTCATTCCCGTAGAATAAGGGACAACCCCTTCTTGGGTTAATACACCCTAAAATCATAAGAGATAAGGAAACATAGGGGAATAATGATGGAAAATGGTAAGTATGGTTGGGAACGGTACGATGGATTATTAAGGGATTTCCCAGTAGCAAACCCATTCCCAATGAAGACCACTTACTAGGGCATAATGTCAACCACCAAGGTGAAGCACGACAAAAGACATAATGTCCAAGCACATATCATGAAATTTTGAGTAATCTAAGATACACCATAATCAAATGGCTTAGGTATTGAAATTATGCTCACCATAATATTGACGTGTACCTCATGGAGAAAGGCCCATTGCATTCTGGAAGCCAATTGGTGTGGTGGATGCCATCTGTAAACATGTGACCATATGGGGTGGTGAGTGGATTTTCCATTTGTGCAAAGGGTACTACTAGTCATGTAGTCTCTCGACACTCCATATCTGCAACCTGAGGGCCTCAAGACATCATCTCCTTAGTTATCCACAAAATGGGGATAACGTCGCCCATGGGAGGGATTCCCTAAGAAGCACCAACAAAGAATTCCCATGGAAAATATTTAGTAATTACTTCTTCAGCTGGTTATCTTATGTTGTGTTTTTTCTGAAACTGAGGAAATGCAGATAGTATATTTAAGATTTGGATAACACATTTCAAAGATAAAGTATCGCTATCATTAAACAGTTTTGAGTTCCTGGACAACCATACTCCCCAAGGAAGAGTCAAAGGGAGAGCTCTATACCTTCTTGTTTCCTTATTAGTGCACAAAGTTCTGAGAGCCTCCTCTATAGTGTTCCAATCCCGATCAATTTTCAATCTTGTCATTTCTTCTACCTCATTCCAAACTTGCTTTGTAAATTGGAAAGACAAAATTAGATGCAAGTTTGTTTCTTCCTCTTTTTTGCAAAGACGGTTTCATCCAAGTCCCGCAAAATTCATCTTCTACAAAATATCCCAAGTTAAATCTTTGTTATTCATGAGTAGCCACACAAATATTTTGGATTTTACTGGACACTTAAATATTTATCATCATTATTATTATTGATTAAATTAATAATATTAATAATTTAATTATTAATTATCAATTATGATTTTTATAATACTAATGAGTTTGATGGTTAATACAAGTCTATTTTACAACGTAATAATCATGAGAGAAAAAAATTGTGTATCCATAAATGCAATCATGAAATTTTACCACACCATCATTAAATCAATTTCACACTATGAAAGCAAAAAAACATATATGTATAAAAGTAATAATGAAATTTTAAATTAAATCATAAAATAAGTATGTAATTTGTTTCTTCCTATAACAAGTGATATACTGCCACCCCAAGGAATTGTCCACTTTCAATATCACAAAGCATGAAAAAACATGTACACATAATTAAAATAAATGAATTTGACATCAGACGTTGATTGCATTGGTGTCAATGCCCTCATCTTTTGAACCCCCCTCATATTTACTCTCTAGAAACATAATGAATGAAAATGAATTTAATAAAATAAAATAAAATGCTGACATTTAAAGATGTAATAAGAAACATACAGGTTAAATAGTGGTCAATAACCTCCGATCCCTTTGAGTCACTCTCTTCATCATGGAAAAATATAATATATTTCAATCAAACAATGAATCATGCCAACTATTTATAAGTTAAAAAATAAGCACATGATTAATAATTAATTACCCAGGGCACGGGCTCAAACTTCCACCATTATTTCATAACCATTCATTGGGGCATACTTTAATTTTTCATCAATGGGTTCATGACTTTAGTTGTTTAATTGTATGCAATAAGAGAAACCAGATTTGATAATGACATATATTAAATTGGTATATTAGCATAATAGACGAAATTATATTGATAAATTTATGAAGTGCCCTCTAATCAAGGACCTCCCAACTTGACCTAAAGAATGTGTCACTATTAATTTATTTGTATTTAATCAAAACTTGTACATATGATAAGATAATATTAGTTAAGTTTATTAATGTCCAACAAATGACCACGATAGTATATCGATGGTACTAAAAGATTACAATAGAAAAATATAACAAGTTGAAAGCATATCAAAATAAATAACTACAAACATATCAAAATCAATGACTACAAGTTTATATTATTAATTACCTTGGTGGATTTTTGTTGTGTTGACTTAGGGTCCACTCCTTGTGTCATTGTATTATCCAAATTTTGACCCTACAAAATAATTTTAATTTAATATATTTGAATGTTTTTGCATAAATATTTTTATTACCATTTCCTATTCACACCATGAGGGAGACATACCATGGTGATTTTGAGTACTTGTAAACATTGTTATTTTGTAGTTAATAAAAGAACCAAGACCAACTGAGCATGAGCACCTAAAGGGGATATGATAACACAAGAAGGGAAAGGTAAGGGGGTCTAAGGGAATTTTGATATGCATAGTGACCTATGTCTATTTTCCTACCCATTTTACCATTACTTTAACCTTCACTCTTTTATGATGTTGAGCCTAGCCTATACTCTAAATTGGAGATAAGAGAAGTGGATGCAACCATCTACTAAATCTAAGCAATCACCTCCTACATTCTGGGAAATCCCACAACCACCCCCCAATAATTAAAACAAAAATAAGTTGTTTTAGGACTCTTACTTGCCATCTTTCACTAATGCAAAATGAGGAATATTTGAATAGAGAAGAAAAGTTATTTTTTGGAAGGGACGAAGGAGAGGAAAACAAAGTTTTAACTTGGAAAAGAAGTTTGTTGTTAGGAATAGGATCACAAAGCAATAATAATAAAACAATTCAAAATGAATGTGGAAATAAAACATAGAAACACAAAATACAAGAGAGACACCAATATATGTGGTTCACCCGATATGGGCTATGTCCATAGAGAAGCAACCAATCTTTTCTTTATTCCATCCAACAAAATGAAGGGATACCAATTGCAACACATCCACTGCAACCTACTCTTTAGTCTCTCACAATATCCTCTCTTAGACACACTACAATCTCTCACCATACATAGTCGCAATACAATTCCCTCTTTAAAAAAGGGTTTCCTTCTAGGGTAAAAAAGTACCAACATAACCTCTACCATCAGATCTATGACCTAATAATGAATGATCAATATTGACTATGAAATTACAATATAATATATATATACGATCCCACGATATCCAAAATACCTAATCCATTGACCTAGATTAGATTACAACCTTAACTCCTCAACCTAAATTAGAAAACCATGTGCCCGAAAATCGCCCAAAATGGATGCCAAAAAATTGCCCCAAAAATTTTTCTTAGGGGAGAAAAAAAAAATTCTCCCCCCCGCCCCTCGCTGCACCTGATGCAACATAAAATCTCGTGGGAATAATCGTGCAAAGAATATAACACAAACCCCCACCAAGGTTTGAGATCCAAATGTTGTTGAAACAAGACCTCTAAATTAGGAAGATAATCGGGCTCTACAACCAACAACTGTCATACCATGGAACTAAGTAGCCCATGAAAGAAGACCCTTAGAACTTTGAGAAGAGCAAGAGAAAGATAAAAAACCATAGAGAAAATGAAGAAAATATAATGTATAGCAAGAAAGGCCAAACTGATTAGAGAGACATCTTACAGTAAATAAAAAAAGTTGATCGTAAAATGCTCAAGCATGAAGACAAAAGTTTGGTAAATTTAAATTTGTAATAAACAACAGTTTGGATTTTTTTATGCCCACACTGAAGAGCATCAAAGAATAGAACTTCTAAGGGACTGCTGAGTAGAGAAGGAAGAATCCTCCCTATGTTGTGTGGAGCAGGTATTGTAAGTGCCAATGCTAGTTTGATTAAAGAACTTGGCAATGGGTTGCTTGGATCATGCTTTTTGGGATTAGGAGAATAAATTGAAAGAGTCATGAAATTGTCTTCGTTTCCCTAGTGGTCTCATAGCCTTTCTAGAGGGTGGTGTTCATAAAGGACTACCTATTGTCGAGTAAAAAAATTCTCTATCCTAGTCAACTGTTTTGTAATTAATTTTCGAAAAAGGTAAGGACCTCTTCATTTACTCTGAAAATGCATGTTGTTCTAAGTAAATTCTTTGTGGCTTATGGTTGAATGCATCCTAATTTCTTGTAGAATTAACAAGTAAATCGACAGTGTGGATATTGCTAATAAAGTTGTTGATAAAAGAATTGATCAATCTTGGTTAAAAGTTGTGGTAAAAGAAGATCAATAATTGGTAAAAGAAGAACAATAACTGATTTTAGTAGAAGTACCTTTCAGAAATATATTGTGATGGTAAGATCAAAGAGTTTCATGAGATGAAATTGGGACAACTGATTATGGATGATTATGTAAGCAAGTTTTTGGCACTGTTGAGGTATGTCCCATATATTAGGGATGAGAAGGTCAAAATTTAGTTCTTACTCCGTGGACTGATTCAATCTTACAAAGACATTATTGAATTTGATGAGCCTAATATTGATGAAACAATCAAGAAGGCTAAACATTGTTATGAAAAGAACAAGCATAAACTAGAATTCAATGAGACATGGAGGAAAAAAGAAGGGAGAAATATGAATAGAGAAAGAAAGGATTCAAGCCTCAACAATATAAAAATCAATCAAATATTTTTCAACCAAGTTACCCAACACATAGTGGAAACAAGCTAGTAGGATAAGTGGGAAGGATACCAAGTGAGTCTTTGAAATGGCCTATGAAATGATGGGAACGTGGAGGAGATCATCTACTCAGAGATTGTCCCCATAGACCATAAAATATTAGGACTATTCACTACATACAAGAAGATACAACAGTGACTGGCCTAGCAAGGACCATTCCTAGAATCTATGTTGCTTTGAATGATCAAAAAACAAACCACCAAAAATCAATAGTGGAAGTTTAAGGTAAGATTTCTAAGCAACATATTTCTATTTTGATTGATCTAAGGTCTAGTCACAACTATGTTGCACCTAAAGTTGATGAATCATGTATTCTTAAAAAATGTAAGCACAATAAATCACGGTTAGCGTAGTTGGCTACAAGAATTAAAAGAAAAGTAAATGAGTTGGTTGAGGCATGTCCATTGGAAATGAATGGACTTTCCACGTGGAAAAATTTGAATATCTTGCCACTTGGTTCATATGATGTCTTTATTGGAATGGATTGACTAGAAGCACATAAGGTAAAACTTGACTACATATATGAGGATGGAAATCAAGAACAATGAAAAGTACTCCAAAATTCATTTCCATGAGAAAATTTTTGGCCTTACAAATGAAGAAGGGATTCAAAAAGAGGTGTCAATTATATGTATTTTATGTGTTGGAATCAATAGAAAGAAAAGATCCAAAGCTTGAAGACTGTCCAATACTTCAAAAATTCAACAATATATTTCTAGATGAGATACCTAGTCAACATCCTGAGAGGGACATTGATTTTTCAATTTATCTTCTTCCTAGAGATGCACCTGTATCCAAATATCCTTATAATGATGAGTATTATTGTACTAATGGAGTTGAAAATGTAGTTGCAAGAGTTGTTAAAGAAATGATATATCAAGTCAAGTGTGTCTCCTTGGGTAGCACTAGTTTTGTTTATGAAGAAGAAGGAAGGGACCCTTATATTGTGCGTAGACTCAGTTTTGTAGTCCTAAATGTTAATCAAGTATAAAAAATTCACACAAGTTTCCATATTAATCTATGCAGATATGTCTTCCACTTGTCAAAGCCTAAATGAAAACTCATATGCAATCCAAGGTAAATCAAATGTTTGGATGACTCTTCTTTGTATGTTAGCACCCAGTAGAAAACATCCATGGATAATAGTAAATAAATTAAAATATAAAAATCACAATATATATGAAATGTAAGTAAGGAAAAGGAAAGTACTTACAAAATTTGTGATCAACCCTTTTCCGCCTTGTTGTCCCATGTTATGTGCTAAATGGGTTCAATTTTTTTTTGCAACAACAAATTAATTGAAATTAGTATTTCTTGAGATAATTGAACTCTCTCATTACACATAAAAATAATAAATGATTCCATACATTTGATGCATATTGTTCTTGGGATACCTCCTCCTACAATTCAATTATTCATATTTCTTTGGCCATCTCTTTGTACACTTTCTTGGACATCCCTATAAACATGTTTCAGATATCATCTCATTCGACATCCTTAATTTTATTAATATTCCTGTAAAGTCAAAACCACAATAAAAAAATCAATGAATATTTATATGAAAGTAAATATAGAAGAAATAATAATTTCATATTTTTTTGGACGACTATATACATTTAAAAAAAAATGAAATGATTATAATTGTATTAAAAAGTTGTTGTGGCCACACCATACAATATAGTAATGCAAACAAAAATGGGCTTTCTAAAATCCAATCTTTCAAAAGGATTGAAAATTGCTTCATATAAACTGGTTATTCTTGTTTTCTTGAAAAAACAAGCATGAAACCTAGTAGTACATATCCTAAGAAATCGGCCTAGTATCAAAACTACCTTACATAACATTAAAAAACCAGGAATTAGGAAAAGAAATGTCCATTGAGGGAATCCTACTTGATTGTTTCTTGTAGCTAGAACACTCGTTCAATATTTTCCATTTCCCAATCTCCTTGATCTTGTTGAACTATTTTCTCATCTTTAACTAAAGATGGGACAGGTCTTATTAATATCTTCAGATGAGAAATTGAGACTAAGAACTCCTAATGCGACCCAAAACCAATTGATAAAGCATACCGCACTTAGCTTCAAGTTTGTCAATTTGTTTTCTCTAATGAGTCACAAGATATAGTAATTTTACATGTTTGGAATTATGAGATTCACTTTTATTGATAATATTGTTGTCCAACTGACTACTAACTACCTACAACGAGGTGCTCAGTCCATCTTTGAGCTCGTGCAAATCTGAAGTATCACACAATAAGCGATGGCTAGATTGGTTATGGTCGACCATTCTCCAATCCCTCTAGACTTTACTATAGGTTGATATTAGAAATACATGGAACTCTACCTGAAATGGACCACGACCCTAGGAGACTAGACCCCAAACTTGATAGTCAAACCCCTAAAGTGTTGGCTTAGAAGGAACCACCACAACCCAACATATTAGTGTTAAAAGGTTTAGAAGGTAAAAGATAAGTCCCTTGGAACCACAAACACCCCTGATCCTTATGCATTCTGGGATGAAAAGAATCATACTAAAAGCTTGATTAATACCACCTCCATCCTTCTAAAACACATTATGCAATTTATGATAATTTGTCACCATTGTATGAGACATGAATGAAGGTACCAGAGTACCAAAGGTTGTAATTATCCATCTCTTCAAAATGCATTTTCACCACCACTTGTGTTGAGATGCAACATCCATTGCTATTTGGAAAATTTCCCCTAACTATGGATAAATACTTTAGATCTATGGTACTTGATATATTGAAATAATCCTCCCATTTTCCCTTATTAATCTAGCACCTAAAAATGTTTCTTCACTTGCCAATCGATCTACTTGGAGATTATATGCCCTTAACACATGGAAGAGTTATATCAATTCAACTCTCCTCACTTCCCTTTGGATTATAAGGATGAGACTTACTATAATACCATCCTTAAGGGTTTATTGATTTCCCATATGCCTAATGATGATTAATAAGTCCCCTATCACCATGAGGGTCATAATCCTTCTTGACCCTAGAATCTAAAGTCCTTGATAAAGTGTCAAATCCTCATATTGATTATTGGTAGCTTCCACTAATCCCCAAGCAAAACTAATTTCATGATTTCCCTTGGAATCAAATACAATCCCCCTTGTGCCTACCAAACCTGACTAGTATATACATATTATAGTAAAGCATGTAACAATAATACTTTCTAAATGATTCTTTTTTGTCATTGTGCAATTTTTCTATTGTAAATCTCACAGGTCTCACTAACCATGGCTCTAGAAACATTTATTTTAGTTTAAATATAACTTGATTCTTAGCTTCATTTGATTGAATTATGTATCGTAAGCGAAAATAACATCCATATGTTCTTTCCACCGTATCACTAATACTTTTATAAAAAAAATTATCTCATATCATTAACTTCAAGAAACACTCTAGATGAACTAAGAACCAATTCATCGTCATTTACATCCTTCATAATTTTTTATTCTTATGAGGACCTTATGTTCCCTTACTATTGGTCCTTGCGCAACATTCAACACATGTGAAATTGAATGTTGTAACTTATTAACTATTATTGTTAAGAAGTGCATTATTAGTAAAAAGTCAAAGAAAAAATTATTGGTTTTTCACCTTTTGATCCAACTAATTTCCTAGTTTGCAACCTTTTTATAAATCTTTTACATTTTTTCCCATTCAAATTGCAAATAATCTTATCGATTTCTTTCAAAAAAAATTTGCATGCCACAATATTAACTGGTATGCATCATTTTTTCCGAAGAAAAAAAGTGTAAATTTTATTTCAAGTAGAAAGAAAATTTACATTCTGAATAATACATGTCCCTATGTATTTAATATGTTATCCTTTTTCAAAAGGATATATCTGAATCCAAAACAAAAAATACATCCTTGCTTTTTTCCCATCCGAGTCTCCAAGAATCATATATCTACCCAAGCATAATGTAGGGATGAAGTAAATATGCACAAGACTTAATACCAAAAACAGATAGTGGAGCCAAGGCCCAAGGAGGACATCATGAATAGCATAATCAAAACATAACCGCCATCAAAGGATGAATTTTGAAAACCATCAACCATGAAGCTTATGATTCCAAGAGAATCAAAACTTTAAAACAACAGAATAAAAATCCAAAGCTGTAAAATATGTGTTGAATGATCTATCATGTGAGAATAAGGCAAAAAACATCAACTCCTACAATTCTATAAATGGTCAGTGGAAGAATTCAGAGTGTGTGATTGCGAAGACTTATTCTATGTGCCACTTCCCTAAAACCAACTGAACACCTGGCTTAGAGAGAGAATTGACTACCATGTTTCATTCCCTGAAAACATGATGCACAAAATAACTGTCAAAAGAGCCAAGAATGGGAAGAAGTATGATGTTGTGGTAGCACTGAGATTTATTAACCTAGTTTATAACAATCATCGAATCACCAAAAATATGAAGGGATCTAATGCCCTTTTACCCTGCAAAGGTAACAATGAGTTTTAGAGCCATCAATTATGCATAGTTTTTTGTCCCCTGACCCAAGCCCATTTTAAGGTTGAAAGAGTGTTATATTGTCAAGTGAATAAAAACCTCTCCTTCGCTTCTATAGCCATCATCTTGTGAGGTTCCATTGAAAAAATCCCAAGGTTTGTCACAGTCCACCACTTCCTCTACTACCTATCTGATCGGGAGTTGTCCTTTCCCTTTAGGGAAATGAGAGAGGATACGTTTTCCCTAGGAAACTATGTGGGATGTGATGGTTGGTCGATCTTGGAAGAAAACAATGTTCCTAGCCAACCAAGCGCCCCAGTTTACAAGCAAAGGAAGGGATTTTATGTTGTTGTTGGAGTGGTTGGAAACCCAAGATCTTCAGGCCTCATTGATGCTTTGGCCTTTACATTGACAAGCTTGGCCCATAATTTTTGTACTTTCAATCCAAATTTGTTTGACAAAAGAGCACCCTATAAATAGATGATAATTTGATTCCTCATCATCCCTACACAAAGAACACCAGCCCAAGCCTTCCAAATTCCCGAGTTTCATCCTATCCAGGTTGGTATTTTATTTTTTATTATACACCACATGAATATGCAGGATTTTAAAGGGAATTTGATTTTTCACACCCCCTTCCACCACCAAGAGGGTTCTTGTTATAGAAGGTCAATGTCGATTTGAGTATAACCTGTTTTTGGAGTGTAGACTCCATGGAGATTGTGTTGCCAGACTAATTATCTGTAATATTCCAAATATAAAAAGTATGCAGAACATAAATAAATAGCTAGAAATGGCAGATGAACAACAATATAATCATAACAACACCAGAATAATACCAAAATGATACCAGAAGAACACCAGAAAGATCACTTTGATTACTGAGAGAAATGCTCACTTGCCTCTTTGAGGGGGCAACCTCCAGCAGAGAAGAGCTCTATTACAATAATATCCAAGACAAAAATTCTCATACCCTTGACTCCTATTTATACTAAATATGTCTATCAAAAGAAAAATCTAGAGGAAGATCCTTATAGAAGTGGAAGCTTTTATTAGGTCTTCTTACATTGGACTTATTCTTCCTTATTGATAGGCCTTATTAATATTGACCTTTATTACATGGAAATATATTATTCTACCTACGTGAGGGGTTAGGTCCCTAATATGTCCTCCCCCTTAAAAACAACCTTGTCCTCAAGGCTTGAGATGAGGAAATTGTTGCAGAATAGTAGTTAGTTCCCAAGTGGCATCTGTTGGACTTGTATATTTCCACTTGATTAACACTTCCTTGGTGGTTCACTGACAAAGACGACGCTCACACTGGTCCAAAACTGCTTGTGGTTGTATCCAAATGGATCCTTCTTCATCCAACTCGGGAAGGTCGGTTTGAGTTTGGCACTTAGTTCCAATCAACTTCTTTAAGCGGGAAACATGAAAAACAAGATGGAGCTTAGAATGACTGGGAAAAGCTAACTGATAGGCCACCTGTCCCACACACTTGAGAACTGTATAAGGACTAAAAATTTGGGCGCCAGTTTCTAACAATGGTCAGCCTTGAGGGAATTTTGCTTGTAAGGTTGTAGTCGAAGAAACACCTGATCCCCTTCTGCAAATTGATGTTCATAGCGACCTTGATCTGCTTGTTGCTTCATGTGATTCTGGGCCATGACCAAATTCTCTTTGAGGGTACATAGAATAACCTCTCGAACTATAAGCGTTTTATCAACTGCCTAGACCTTTGGGACTCCTAGAAAATATGAGAGAATTGAAGGTGGATTTTGTCCATATACCGCTTCCAAAGGAGTCATGTCGGTAGTTGTATGGTAAGAAGTGTTGTACCACCATTCAGCTAGTGGTAACCATTGAGCCAACTGATTTTTCCTTTCCGATGCAAAACACCTCAAATATGTTTCCAAACACTTGTTGACCACTTCAATTTGACCATCAGTCTGGGGATGATAATTCGTGCTGAGATGTAATTGGGTGCCTTGGAGCTTGAACAGTTCTTGCCAAAAATTGTTGGTGAAAGTTGGGTCGCGATCAGAAACAATAGAATGTGGCATGCCATGAAGCTTGAAGACTCGATCCATGAAAATTTGAGCCACAGTGGATGTTGTAGATGGGTGTTGAAGAGCATATAAATGAGCATACTTGGAAAGACGATCAAATACCACCATGATGAGTGATTTATTTCCCAATTTAGGTAAGCCTACAATAAAGTTCATAGAGACATCCCTCCAAATAGCAGGTGGAATCGGAAGCGGTTGTAGTGTGTCAGGAGATTTGACTGTTTAGCCCTTATTGCATTGACACACATCACATTCAGCCAAAAATTTACGAACGTCATGTTTCATACCATCCTAGAAAAAAGAACGTTTGAATCTGTCATAGGTTTTGGTAAACCCTGAGTGCCCAGTTGTGGGTGTAGCATGAAGCTCATAAAGTACCATGGATTTAAGTTTTGACTGGATGCTTAAATACAAATGACCTTTGTATTGAAGCTCATCATTTAGCCAAGAGTACCTTGAGGAGACTGGAGAATTGGATTGCAATTGTTGTATCAAATGCGAACTTTTGAAATCTTATAGCCATTCCCGGTGAACACCTTGGAGCCAATCTAGTACAATGAAGGAGAGAGAAAAAAGGGACCCTTAATCTTCATATTTTTTGGAAAGTGCATCATCAACCACATTGTCTTTTTCTTTCTTGTAAATGAGAGCTTAGTCACCCATTTTTGTTTCTCGGGGTAGGAAAGGCGTTGTTCCAGAAAATACTTGAGACTTTGATGATCGGTCTTAATTTGGAAGTGTTTCCCCAATAGATAAGGGTTCCGAAGATCCACGACATGCAGAATAGCCAACATTTCCTTTTCATAGATTGATTTTCCCAAATTGCGCTCTGACAGTTGTTTGTTGGGAAAGGGCAAAGGCCAACCCTCTTGCATAAGGACGATGCCAATTCCTTTCTCGGAAGCATCACATTCCAAGACAAAGGTCTTTTTGAAATCAGGAAGGGATAGGAATGGAGTGGTGCACATAGCCATCTTCAAGGTTTGAAAAACCTAAGCAATTGCTAGAGTCCAAGTGAAAGAATTATTTTTAAGGAGAGTAGTGAGAGGTGTCACAATTTTTCCATAATTCTTAACAAACTTGCGATAATAACCTATTAAACCAAGAAATTCACACAAGCTTTTGAGAGTATTTGGGTGAGGCCAATCTCGCATAGCTTCAATATTTTTAGGATCCACCTTGACACCGGCCTTGCCAACAATGTGACCCAAGTACTCGACTTCCGAGGTGCCAAAAGAACATTTAGATTGTTTGAGGAAAATTTGGTTCTCTAAGAGTAGATGGAGAATTCGATCCACATGGGAAAGATGATATTGCCAAGTTTTACTATAGATGAGAATATCATCAAAGAAAACTAAGACAAAATGACAGAGAAAAGGATGAAAGACATGATTCATGAGGCTTTGGAAGGTGGAGGGGGCATTACACAGGCCAAAGGGCATGACCAAAAACTCATAGTGACCCTCGTGAGTTTGAAAGGCAGTCTTGGGTATGACAACTTCTTGCATACATATCTGGTGGTAGCCAGAACACAGATCAAGTTTAGTGAAGTATTGAGCACCACTCAACTCATCCAAGAGATCATCAATGATAGGAATGGGGAACTCGTCCTTGATGGTGAGCTTATTGAGGGCACGAAAGTCGAGACACATGTGCCAAGTACCTTCTTTCTTAACTACCATGACCACAGGGGAGAATAAGGGCTGGTACTGGGGTGAATAACACCTGCTTGGAGCAATTCCTGCACTATTTTCTCAATTTCATTATTTTGGGCAAAGGGGTGGCGATAAGGGTGAAAATTAGGAGGAAGACTGCTAGGAACGAGGGGAATGGAATGATCATGAACCCCACGATAAGGAGGAAGGCCCTCAGGGGTGGAAAAAACAACTTGATGTTTGGAAAGGATAGCTTGGAGGTCAGGATGCACAAAGGGTGTCTCAATGGCTTGAATAGAATGGAGTTGAGCAATGATACCAGAGTGGCCTTTCTTGAGGAGATTTTCCATACGATAGGAACTGATGATCTCAGGAGAACCAGATGTGAGACCTTGGAATTGATACTTTTGTCTGTCATGTTGGAATTGCATGGTTAATTCCTTAAAATCCATGAGAATGGGACCCAAAGTGCGTAACCATTCAACACCTAGCACAATGTCACAACCTCTCATGTCAATGGAAAACATATGAGATTTCAGTTGGTAATGTCCAATTTGAAGACGAATATTTTCACACCGCCCACCACATTTCATGGACCCACCATTGGCGATCATGATTTGAAAATTATTGACAACACTAATATAACAATTGGTTTCTTGGGCAATGTGACTATGAATAAAATTGTGGGTGCTACCATTGTCAACAAGGATGATGACCTTCCTTTGCTTAATGTAGCCAATGAGATTGAACATTTGGGGGGCCGAGAAGCCAGTGAGGGCATGCAAGGAAATAAGTGGGTCAACATTCTCTTGGGTGGCATCGGGAAGGGAGGGTTCTTCAACAAAGGGAACTGTCACATCCTCTTCAGGAACATCATCTGAGATGACCATAAATAGTTTTTGTTCCTTACACTTGTTCCCTGGAAAATATTTTTCATCACAATTATAGCAAAGACCCTTCATTTGGTGTTCAACCATTTCATCCCTGGTTATTTTTTGGACCTTGAGGGGAGTAACAGGGGGGTTAGGATTAGCAGGTCTAGGGCGAGTAACAAAAGGGGTTTTTTTGCTTTGGGAAAAAACAACTTGTTGGGCCTCTTTATCACGTTAAGTAGCTTCCAACCAAGTGGGAGGGCAGGCCATGAGAACCTGGGATCAGATTTCATCCTTGAGACCACTGATAAAGCATTCACGGAAGAACGCATTTGACATGCCCTATGTTCGAAAGGCCAAATGCTCAAAAGAAGTGATGAAGTCTTCCACTGTGCCTGATTGTTTCAACTTGGTCAAACGACCTAGATAGTGGGTATCAGTATCAAAGCGGGCATAGAGCTCAGCAACAATCTGGGTCTAGGCAATATACCCCTGACGTGAATTTTTGCGCCATTGCCACCATTGCCAGTGTTTAGGATCTAGATAGAGGACAACATAGCGAAGTTTGGCCAACTCGTTAGTAATACCATGCAGAGAAAAATAATGCTCCATTTGAGTGACCCAACCTGTAGGATCATAGCCATCAAATTTATTGACCTCTATGCAGGGAAGACGAGGTTCACGATGAAAGGAGTTGGAGTGAAAATGTGGAGACTGAGAGGAATCAACAACATCGGGTTGTGTTGATGAAGAAGGACCCGTAGGGAGGTTCAACAATTGATTGACAACATACTGGAGGGAGGTCAATTGGGTTGTGAGGTTGGCTTCCAAGGCGTCAATGTAGAAATTGGTGGAGTCCAGATGAGATGTTCGATGTTCGATTGAGACATGGGCTTGATTGATGGAATTTTGAAGATCTTGGTTGCGAGTGGTGGCCATTTGGAGAGGAGAAGTGTGGGTAAGGAAAAAATGGGTGGGTGGGACCACATAAAAAGAGACTTAAAAGTGATAGGTACCACGATGATCAGTTCTTGCAGAGAAATATAATGGGATAGGCGGCAAAATAGGGAAACTGGGAAGGGGTCCGGTCCACTAAAACAAAAAGGATTAAAAATGAAGGGTATGACTGCAATCAAGGAGAAAAGGGGAATCCAAGAGAATAGGTCCCAAATAAGTGTGTCGATGGGACCACTATACTCTTTTTTTTTACTCCTGCAAAGTTATATTCCGGCCTGAAGAATACTGCAATGACGAAATTCCCAAATGCTTAACATGAAGAAATGTGTAGTAATTTCGCAGCCAGAATGTAGAAGATATTGTAGCATGACAATAGATCTTATTGATTCTATTTTATTTCCCTTCCCAAAGGTTAGGGTATTCAAGGGTTTGCCCTGTTCTATAGCTCTCTGATATACGTGCGGGGTCCAATAGTAGTACTTAACCCAATATATTAGGGCACCAACTAAGGAGGCTATACCGTGCCCTTAGCCGTACTACCCGACTACCTAGGTACTAGAAAGTATCTTCTCGAGTGATGTTCCTGGTGACACTATAGCAGTCAAGCGACCAATCGGTTTATCTATGGAGGGCTTCAGGAGATCTAGGCCAATCTATATAAAGGTGTTGTTTGATGCAGTACCACTCGAAGGGGTACAAACAGGGGTTATAAGGGTGGCCAACAGATGTGCGCTTAAGTACCACTTGTATTTCCTGCGTGTATGAATCCCCGACCGTGGGTTTATGCGTGTAATGACAGATATTTGAAGCTTAAAGACGTCAAAATACGTCTCTACCCTGAAAAAAAATTAACCCACAATTTTCTGCCAAGGAAGGAGCTCTGATACCACTTGTAATATTCCAGATATAAAGAGTATGCAGAACAAAAATAAATAGCTAGAAATGGCAGATAAACAACAATATAATTAGAACAACATCATAATAATACCAAAATGATACCAGAAGAACACCAGAAAAACCATTTCGATTATTGAGAGCAATGTTCACTTGCCTCTTCGAGGGGGAAACCTCCAATAGAGCATAGCTCTATTACAATAATATCCAAGACAAAACTTCTCATACCCTCTACTCCTATTTATACTAAATATGTATATCAAAAGAACAATCTAGAGGAAGATCCTTCTAGAAGCGGAAGCTTCTATTAGGTCTTCTTACATTGGACTTATTCTTCCTTATTGTTAGACCTTATTAATATTGACCTTTATTACATGGAAATATATTATTCTACCTACGTGAGGGGTTAAGTCCCTAAAATTATCCTCCCTGTTTGAAATTATGACATGGTATGCATCATTTAAACCTACAAATAATCAAATATATTACTTGCATATTAAAACTTCAAATAACCTACCATTTTCTCTTCTTGGGATGTGCTTCCCTCACACTCATTGCTATAAAAGAAATTCCTTTATTTTCTATCAATCATCTTCTATCAATAAAATACTTGCATAATGAAATATACAAATTATGAAATATTTTTGCAAACTAAATAGATAAGTTCATACTAAAACTCTTTTCAAGTTAAGTAGTGTGTGTTATATATAATAATATGCACTAGTGCATTTATTTATGTATGGACCACTATGCAACCCAATGCACAACTACACAAAACTATCACACACTAATACATTTGCAAGTTTTCATGCGAGGGGGTGTGCACTATGGTAATAAATGCACTAGTACATATATATTGTACAATGCACACCGTAAAACTTAAAAAAAAAAAATTAATTTATAGGGCCAAGTGATGCGCTATACATTAATAAATGCACTTGTGCATATTTATTGTACATAGTACACCACATAACTCATTTTCTTTTTTCTTTTTAAACTCAGGGCCAATCTATGCTCTATATAGTAATAAACGAATTGATGTGTATTTACTATACAATGTGCACTATGAAACCAAAAATCATTTTTTTAAACTAACAAGGACATGTTTTGGAATCCATTGCAGTGAAGGGCCCCAATCCATTAATATATTTTTCATATAAAAATAATCCTTGGGACCAATAAATGTCCAAAGCCCCTCAAAAAATAAATATCATTGTGAAAGGGTAAAGATGTTAGCCTATGGCTTATCTTAACCAATCACTAAATCTAAATTGTCACCTATATTTGTATTATTCATTTAGGATATTAGTAATATATCCTCAAGTGATGACTAATGATTTAGTTAAGATTGCTTAGCCTAATCATCATGCATGATTTTAGGATCTAGAGAAAATCTATCTATGAGGTGGCATCACCCATTGTACTATAAATATGTAAATTTGGAGTGAATACATGGAGTGTTGGCTAGTGATCATTTTCCGTCATGTTGTTGTTCTTGTCTTTATTTTATCAATTGGTATCAGAGCCATGGTGAAAATTGTGAAAGAAGAGCAAAGGTACTGAGTGCAGTTTCGTTTTGAGGACGGTATTGCGGACTGTATCAAGGACCATATCGAGAACCTTATTGCGGATTGTATCATGAACTTTATCGAGGACTGTAAGCAGACCATATCGTAGTAATATAGTCTACCCATCATTGGGTTTGCAGATGAGAATAGACCCCTGATCTAGCGATCGATCTGGTGGAGAGAGAATGGAGGAATGATGCAGGAAGTTTTCCCAAGTTAAAGACAACGATGTGGTACCTACAGTGATCAATTCAAGAGATAAGTTTTCACGTTATGTAGTTTATTCTATGTATTTATAACTGACAAATCCCAATTTCTGTGTGAATTAAGAATTTTGAATGCCTGTATAAATATGGAATGTCTTTGAGAGAGAGGTTTTGTGTTCATAAAAAGAAAAATACTCTATTGTTTTCTGAGTTTTTTGTTGACCATCTCAATGCATGAATTAGATAATTCATTGAGCATCGAATGACATATGTACTAGAACATTTCTGAGTTTTTTGTTGACCATCTCAATGCATGAATTAGATAATTCATTGAGCATCGAATGACATATGTACTAGAACATGGTTGTTGAAATGCGTGACAGTGATTTAATCTTCCAATGATAGAAAAAAATTTGAACTTGTATATAACTGTATGCCCAGATCAATGATTGAACAAGTTTTCACACATTACAACCCAAATTCCTATGTGGAGCTGCATGTGGAAACACACCCAGTCTACACAAAACAAGATTGAATGTAGATGTCATAAATCTCTACAAGGAGCAGAAGGTATTTTCCTTCGTTAAAAGAAACGTGATTTTGAACCATGCTAGATTGCACCCTCCTCTATCCACTGTGGTGACTTTATATCTGCCCACAGATTGGGTTGACAAGTGCTTTCAGTCAAGAAATCAAAAAATCTACTCTAGATGAGCATGAATTAATCAAACATGAATTGTCCCCCACCGATCAGCAAAGGCGCCTGGATCTGGTGGAAGACCATGAAGATAAATGGGCAAATGGAGTTTGTAGTGATCTATGTGAAATCGATTTGCTTCAAATTTGCTTCAGAGAGGAAGTGGAAAGCATCAACGATTTGCATGCGTTGGATCTGTGATCAACATTGGATTTCTCAAGTTTGTATGAGATCGAAAATGGGAAAGATTTACATAGCATCTTGGTTTACACCATGGGAGTGCGTATCGTTCAACCTCAAGCGATCTGCATGATTCATGCACCAAAAGCATTGGTTTTTACCCTCATAGAATCAGTTCGAGATATCAGATGGCCATCAATTGGAGAACATTGAAAGAAATTTGTGTTGCAATCAAGGTTGTCGTTTTAGCAAAAAATTCAGGTTGAGGAGCTTCACAAATATATCAAGGTTTGAATAATATTTGAGGCGCTATCATAATTTGATATCTGTAGATCTTTAACATTCTCCAAAAATTAGCGTATCCACCCACAATAAATCATTGTTTTGTAAAAGAATCAATATAGGGTAGCAATCTACCTTCACCTCTTATCCACATGTCTGCTACGTCAACACACAGGCTGAGAAATTTCAACCAGATTGTGATCAGATTCATGTTGGACTCAAAACTCAATGAAATCTGCGATGAAAGCTGTGAAATGCTTTACTCAGTGTGCTGGTGCGTGGATGAGAGTGTGTTGAAATCCTTCATTCTCGTGCCTCAATCAACGAAATACTTGCATGAAATGCCCTTTCATTTTTTCTCTCCATTGCATCCTTGATTCATTATTTACTTTTAAATTTTTGAGGGACAAAGAAAAGAGTTATGTAAGTTATATTTCTTTTAAGGAGTATAAAGTGCCTTTCAACGCAATCTGATTGCTCTCCTCAGATCTGCAATCACATAGATTTGACTGATCATGTGCGCTCAATTTGGACATACAATGGAAATAAAAAGATCCATAAGAAAAGGTGGAAATTGGCATGGGAAAAACAATAGGTGAGATCCAATAAAAACTCAGAAAGGTTATGCGCTACATCTAAAAATCTCGCCCACGATCTTTAGTTCACAGATCTTCAACTCGCCATCGACATCAGTGTACAGTTTCCAACTACCAATAGGTTCAAGCGCTTCTTGTGGCACGTCCTCTCTTCAAATTGAACTCTAGTGACAACAAATCCTTGATCCCAAAATCGTGGAGCTTTGACACTCGGCTCAGGTCAACAAACCATGTGCCAAGAGAATATGAAAGAGGCGTTTGACATTGAATCCTTGTTTCTCTAACTTCGAATGCATTTGGAAAAAGTTTTGAAAGTTTTGAAGGGGAAAATCTAACTTTTGAAAGTTTGGCTATATTATATCTATATTTGTCTTTTAGAGCACAAACTTTTGCAAAAAGAGTTAAGTTACATAGTTTTGAAAGTTTGATGAGAAACATTGGTTTGGTTTTCCTACTTTTTCAAAAGGGTTATAACTGTTTATATTTATCCCTAAAGAAGAAGTCTCGTTGTAGACTTCATATACCTCTTTTTTTAAATAAAAATATCATTTTGTGCTTCGTGTCCTAGATCTGCCTGAAATTGAATAAGGGGATCTTAGGTACACCTTGTGTTGTGTGTGGTGGTGAATATTTGCATGGTTTCTTTATGATGCTTAATGTCTAGTTTTGACTCAAACATGTTTGTAATGTATCATTTAATGCATAATACATTGAGTACAAGCACACAATTAACGTTAGTGAAGTACAAGCAATCAAAGCACATATGATCAAGCATATATGAAGACAATTTTCAAACATTCAATTCCTCAACCACATCATCAATGGACAAATCAAAGGATTTTGAACTCAACACATCATGGAGCATTTGAAGTTAAATTGTAACTTGCAAACAATGTTTGTTGTAATATTACTTGATCAAGTTGATTTGTGTTGGACATATTGTATTTGTAAGTGTAATTAAGTTGAGTTGAATTGAATTTTTCATAAGGTGCATTCTCGGTTGAACCTGACACCCACAACTTGATTGTATCATTCTATTCCCGAGTCATTGTAATTTTGAGTCAAAATTGACAAGGTTGAGTAGTTTAACTCAAATCATTGTAAACATCATAGTTTTGGGTGCATTTTCGGTAGTATCTGACACCCTCAACTTCTTGGAAGAAAGCAAGAAAAGTTCAAGCGAGTAATACAAGTGAGCGAGTTGCAGATAATCCTTCTTCTGTCGAGTCAAATTGTAATAAGGATCTACCTGCAGAAGGAGACCTCTTTTAAGTGTTTTGAAATGGCTCAAAATCTAGAATTATTAGAGTTACTGAACACTCTAATAAACACCATTGAAGACAACACAATGATATTGAACAAAGAAACTCTTCAATCAATACTAAATTGTTTGCAAGTGACACAAGCTAAAGTTAGAATTCTTCAATATATATCCCAACTATTGAATGATGAGTTGATAGATCTCAAAAATCAACAGCCAGTGAAGTGTTCAGGACTAGTTTTTGTTCAACACAATCCTCTCTATGATGATGATGTTTTTGATCAACAGTCAGTGAAGGAGAAACTCAGTAAGACAACTCCAAATGCAAACAAAGACAAAGTTATTCATGAAGCTACGTTTCAAGAGTTTTCTTTTGAGTTTAGTGAAGAAAACCTTTCAATGTTGCAACAACATGGAGTAAATAAACTTCCTTAGATTTCAAAGCAACAGGTTCATAATACTTTTTCCAATCCCATCATCAAACCTTGGGAAGAAATCATCTACAAAAAGAATAGAACATGACTTGGATATGACAAGGAAGTTACCTTTCATATTCATGATTATTCCAGACCAATCAAGTTCTAAAGTGTTGGATTCCTTCAAGAAGCTTCAACTTCACCTGTTCAAGTTCATCATCAGAATGTGAAATTCCAACATTGCAATCAAGTTGGTCACAAGAAGAATCAATGTTTTGATCTCCATCCTTGCCATCATTGTGGCAAGAATAACCATTCTTTAGATAGATGTTCAACACTGAAGAAACCTGTAAGATTGAAGATTCACTATGAGTGGATTGATCCTTGGCAGTGGTCATCAACAACCAAGTGATTATATAAGTCTTACCGAATAATTCAATCTCGAGTAAAGACCATTATTGTAGCACATAACATTTTTGTACCTCACATAAGTGGTCCCCTTATGGCATAGCTTTTGAGCATGGCCCTCATGAGATGAGATAACATGTTGTTTTTTCTGCATGCCCACTTTGTGTTGTACTCAAATGGAACAATTATGGTACTCTCTTGAGCCTAGAAGGGGGGAGTAAAATGATGAAACTCTCATGCACCTCAATGGGGGGAGTTCAAAATTCCAGTGACAATGGTTCATGAAACCACTTGTGGTATCTCCTTTCAGCTGACAAAGGGGGAAATTGATGATGGAATTGGTTGTCAGACTAAAAGTTTCGACAACAAGTATGCCATATGGGCATGAAAATTTTCAAATGGGAAATGCAGTCTGTAGATGACAGACTTTAGCAGAATTATGGTTCAATAAGTTTAAGTTGAATCATACATAATTGGGATGTTGATTTTGATTTTGAGAGCAATAATGTGGACGTTTGGTTCACATAGATGGTCATTCGACCTAGCAGAGGACAAGAGGATCCTTCTGCATTGCAGCTTGGCATTTGATTGAGTTGTCAGGCGTTTCTAGGGACGTGTCAGACTAGAAGTTGATTCACTTATCTTGGTTCGCTCTCATCAGATAGGAGTTTACATTAAGTGAACAAACTGCATGCATCCTGGCTCACATGATTACATAGTGAGATTTTCCATAGATGGCGGAATTTGGTAGGATTATGGTTCAATGACTTGCAATTGAATCATACACATTATACATTGGGATTCTATTGGACACCTAAAAGTGTCAAAATTGGTTAGTGGTTATCCCAAACCACAGATTTAGAGAGCACTTTCAGTGATACAATGATAGTAGAGTGGTGATACTACATGTTCACCAATTAGCAGAAGACATTAGATTCTTCTAGATCAAATACTTGGAAAAATGATTGAATTGTCAAGCAATCAGGGAATGTTCAGATATTGCAGTTGTTCACTTCCATATCTCAACTCTTCTAGTTCATTTCAAAATAACCATTCAACATCTAGATTGGCGGTTTTTCAAGTAGTTCTTCATTGAGGCTCAGTACATGAGTTTCAATATGAAGACGTGGAATTGATACCAGTTTATGCTTTATTGTTGGTATTATTGATTGGACTTGTGATTAAGGGGGGGATTGTTATCCTATGGCTTACCTTAACCAATCACTAAGTCTAAATTGTCACATATATTTATATTATTCATTTAGGATATTATTAATATATCCTCAAGTGATGACTAATGATTTAGTTAAGATTGCCTAGCCTAGTCATCATGCATGATTTTAGGATCTAGAGAAAATCTCTCTATGAGGTGGCATCATCCATTGTACTATAAATATGTAACTTTGGAGTGAATACATGGAGTGTTGGCTAGTGAGCCTTTTCTGCCATGTTGTTGTTCTTGTCTTTATTTTATCAAAAGAAACTAAACCCCTACTACTAGAGTTGACAACAACATAAAACAAAAGGGAAGAAACAACAAATCTAGGGTTTGCAACGTTGAAGGTGAGTCTGTAACCCTTCTATTTTGTTGAAATGAACTGTAAATATGAATAGGAATAAATAAAAAAATTATGAGAATTCTTAATTCAACTGAGGGAAAATTTATTGAGATGAAGAGAATAAAGTTACATACTTGAAATTGCTTCTTTGCAAATTTGTTTGTGACCCATTACAAATTCAACACCAGAAATTTTTTTCCACTTCAATATCTTACTTGGTAAATCTCTCTTGCACGGGTCTCCCCTATAACTTGTTGTGCAACAATGTATTACAACTAGAGTTTTTTTTAACTCACTTTTATAAAATGAAAATCCCACTTTTTTTTTCATCACATTAACGAAAAACACACAGTCTGCTTTTCAAAAAAAAGAAATTGAAACTCGATGCATGTGTCAAATTTAAGCGCACCAATGCACTATGTTGCCATAAATGTGATGTAGTAACAATTTTCAATGAAAAAGAAGTGCAAACCTCCACAATTAGTACTTTGTGGAGGTTTTAGCATATGTATTTTTCCGATGTGCATCAAAATCAAATCCACCAATGCATCTAGTATAAAGCATGCACCAGTGTGCCAATGTAAACTAGGTGAACCATTTACTTAAAAAAGGCCTTCAAAAGCATGTTTAAAGTTAGAATGTTACATGCTTCCCAAACATACTTTTAAGAATACAGACATGTATTGATTGTGGTTTTGGCTCAAATGTGGGGGATGGGTGATAATATCAAATGGTCGATTCTTTATATACCTCATTCCATATTGTTCCAAGTTCACCAAGTTCTCCCTTGTCATTTGAAATAAATCTAGATAGTATTTATATTTTGATTATCTTATTAAATATATGTTACCTTGCACATGCATTTGAATAATAGTACAATGAATTTTGTAGGATGTTGATTCAAGATTGAGTTTGGATGGACAAGATATTTCACCAGTACAAAAATGTGGTAATCTCTTATGTGAAACGAGATATGTAGCATCCCTAGACCCCTATTAGGAAATTCCACACAAAATTTCTAAATTCTGATACCATTTTAATTAGTTGATAATGCTCTGCAAATGCATAGATTAATGCAGAATAACAAAAACTATATAGATACAACAAATACAAGAAAAACCCATGAAAGTAAATGCATAAATATTAACACCACACATCAATTAACACACAATAGACACTTATCTTTGGTAAAAATAACACCAACTACGTGCAGACCTTCCATGTTCCTCCCATGCTTAGACCGCACTGCTCAAAACTCTCAGCAGTGGGTCACCCCTGAGTTGGGAATAAACTCCACCTGGGTACAGGAATCCTAACTAGGATATGGTCTCTCAGACAACAGGAAACTCAGACTTAGGTGCCAACTCTAGAAAACAGCCTACAGTCCCTCATTCCCCACATGCTTGTCCCACCCCAGGAAGTGTGCCCCTTCTTTGCTCAACAGTCCTTCGATTGCCCCACTTCCATTATGGGGCTTCAACAACGGGATGGAAAGGAAGTATTCGAGAACTGTAGATATAGCTTGTCACCTTGTGAACCATTTCCCAATAGTTCTCTCACCTGGAGAGAATGCTCACCGGCCTAACAACCCGCCTCTTTGGTTCAGTTCCAAAGTTTTCCATGGTACAGGTACATGTACATGTGATGGAATCATGAAGGTACAATTGATAATAATAAGGTGTGGTGAGAATGATGATGGAATGATAGGAAATGAACTAAATCTCCTCAAAATTATGTGCATGTTCCCAACTTGAAACTTGTCATGTTGGGAACTACATGGGTCCCCCACATGGACCCACCACATGGTGATACGTTCCCCCCTTAGAGACTTAGGATAAAATGAATTATCCCATACTTTGGACTTTATACTTTCGGAATATTAATAAAATATTCCTTTTTGGCTTAATTCCCCTTAACTTAGCCCCCCTTTCCCATTCTAGTGGATTTTATCCCCCCATACTCTTTTACCTGGTTGGTATGCAATGTTGATGTGTTTTCATTAAAAATGGAGTGTGATTATATTTTACAAATATAGGCTCACTAGCCTTTTAGCTTCTCTCTCTCCATCCTAACAACCACACAACCACTATAGTCCCAAAGTATCCTGTCTCACCAGCCTATATGTACAGTTTCATTATATTTACAATTGGGGTTAGGAATCCAACAAACTTCTTTGTTCATTATCCTTTAGCAGGTGTGTGAGGATGGTATGTTGGATGAATCCATAACTTGAATTCTTGGTTGTCTTATGTAGAGACTGTCATCCTTTGAATGGATACAAGGCCTTTGTTTGTTGAGTGTAGCCTACAACAACCACTAACTAACAATGCCAATCAATAAACCCATTATTGCTTAGTTATAAATGAAATTGATTGAAAACACCCAAAGTGTCCTTTTATATTTGGTTCACCACTCTATTTGTGAATGGGTAGGACCAATTCTAGCCACCAATTCCATTGCACTCGCTCTACTAGTCATAGGGGTGCCTTCTTGGGATTACCCTAGTTATCAACTCACCATGGATTCTACTAGCATTAGAAGAAAGGATGAATGATGGTCACTATGCTTGGCTTATGGGGTGTTTAACCTATTTGCTACTTGTTACAACCATTGAGCTCTGTTTTAAACTCAAAAATTATTCCACTCTATAATAACCTTTGAATGCTAGAAATACATCAAAGAATGTTATGCTAATAAAAGAAAAACCTTGCAGATAACATCCATGGAGTGAAATAAGAATTTGTTATGTTTCACTTTTAGCATGTACACATATATCATTATTCATTTATCATGTCTGAAAATCAATAAGTTTATAACCAATGCAAGCATATTTGACATCGAAGACAAGATGCTCAAGGTTGTTGCTCAAACTAGATTGCTTTGCTCTTGGAATCATTGCATCCTTTGAGAATACATCGATATTACACAACAATGAGTTAAATAATCAACTAGGGTGAAACTTGGATGAGTCTCCAAATATCGCTTTAATAATATGCTCTAGATTGGGAGTGGTGTTTTGGACATCCCTTGAACCAATATGATTCATGTAATCTCTACTCCATTTTCCATTAGCGGCATGAATTAGGTCCCATTCTCAATTCCAAGTGGACTTGTTCAATCGCAAAGAGCCATTGGATTTTGAGGTTGCACGATGTCTAGTCAATTCAAGCTTCTTATAAGCTCCAGGTTTTTTCTTGGTTGGTGATCTACCAATGTCTCCCCTCCAACTTCTGGCTTGTCAAAAGTGTTCTTTTTGGTGGCCTTTGCCCCTCTTGCTTGAAGACCAAATCAATGAATCATATTTTATGGGAGTGCTCCTTTTCAAGATCTTGTTGGGATTAGGTTCAATATTTGTTGGAAAACATTCTTCAAGAGCATTTGCATTGACACACAATTTTGTTTGGTGATTCTAGATCAGTGATCTAAGATTCCTTATGAAACTCCATTGCAATTTTGTTTTTGATAACGAGGTTAGTTCTCACTCATATTTTTGTCAATTATGGAGATATGAGGTACGTATGAAACGCCTTGTAAAAGGGGCATTACTAATTAGAGATGCCAAATTGTTAGATTCAACTGCTTTTTTGATTTCATAACTATTTTAGTATCCCTATAGAAGAGGATATGATATTCATTGTATATACCCTTCTCGTTTTTTTATGTCTTTCTAGTTGATGATGTAAATAATTGTTTGTATATATAAGAAGTATATTTTACAAAAAAAATGCTTTAGAGAATGTTCTTATCTATACCCAATTCCAACAATAGTATTATTAAACTCCGTGAGATTTCTTTTTTTGCAGGGCTCTCCTACAACTAGTCTCATTGTAGCATGTACATGGGATTTCAATGATGGGGGTGAATTTTTGTCTAGTGGAAGTATCAACAACAAAGACCAGTAATCAATAAGTATTGAAGTCGTTAACACAAAATAGTCATACATTCAGAACAAATTGTGTGCCTTTTCTTTCAAACATACTCAACCAATCATACTAGCTCTTATTTTAATTTTCCAATTTTAATGGTTTGCAGAAACCAAACCAAATGATGAGTACTCAAATTGTATTGATGATATGCATATCATAATTAGTTGAATGGATGATTGATGAAACTCAAAGTTTTGTTAAGAGAAAGGGAATCTCACTAGACAATTATATAGAGTAGCATTTGCATCTATTGCCAG
>ML828149.1:99780-112577 GCA_009831015.1 Picea engelmannii | reverse complement strand
AGATGAGCATGAATTAATCAAACATGAATTGTCCCCCACCGATCAGCAAAGGCGCCTGGATCTGGTGGAAGACCATGAAGATAAATGGGCAAATGGAGTTTGTAGTGATCTATGTGAAATCGATTTGCTTCAAATTTGCTTCAGAGAGGAAGTGGAAAGCATCAACGATTTGCATGCGTTGGATCTGTGATCAACATTGGATTTCTCAAGTTTGTATGAGATCGAAAATGGGAAAGATTTACATAGCATCTTGGTTTACACCATGGGAGTGCGTATCGTTCAACCTCAAGCGATCTGCATGATTCATGCACCAAAAGCATTGGTTTTTACCCTCATAGAATCAGTTCGAGATATCAGATGGCCATCAATTGGAGAACATTGAAAGAAATTTGTGTTGCAATCAAGGTTGTCGTTTTAGCAAAAAATTCAGGTTGAGGAGCTTCACAAATATATCAAGGTTTGAATAATATTTGAGGCGCTATCATAATTTGATATCTGTAGATCTTTAACATTCTCCAAAAATTAGCGTATCCACCCACAATAAATCATTGTTTTGTAAAAGAATCAATATAGGGTAGCAATCTACCTTCACCTCTTATCCACATGTCTGCTACGTCAACACACAGGCTGAGAAATTTCAACCAGATTGTGATCAGATTCATGTTGGACTCAAAACTCAATGAAATCTGCGATGAAAGCTGTGAAATGCTTTACTCAGTGTGCTGGTGCGTGGATGAGAGTGTGTTGAAATCCTTCATTCTCGTGCCTCAATCAACGAAATACTTGCATGAAATGCCCTTTCATTTTTTCTCTCCATTGCATCCTTGATTCATTATTTACTTTTAAATTTTTGAGGGACAAAGAAAAGAGTTATGTAAGTTATATTTCTTTTAAGGAGTATAAAGTGCCTTTCAACGCAATCTGATTGCTCTCCTCAGATCTGCAATCACATAGATTTGACTGATCATGTGCGCTCAATTTGGACATACAATGGAAATAAAAAGATCCATAAGAAAAGGTGGAAATTGGCATGGGAAAAACAATAGGTGAGATCCAATAAAAACTCAGAAAGGTTATGCGCTACATCTAAAAATCTCGCCCACGATCTTTAGTTCACAGATCTTCAACTCGCCATCGACATCAGTGTACAGTTTCCAACTACCAATAGGTTCAAGCGCTTCTTGTGGCACGTCCTCTCTTCAAATTGAACTCTAGTGACAACAAATCCTTGATCCCAAAATCGTGGAGCTTTGACACTCGGCTCAGGTCAACAAACCATGTGCCAAGAGAATATGAAAGAGGCGTTTGACATTGAATCCTTGTTTCTCTAACTTCGAATGCATTTGGAAAAAGTTTTGAAAGTTTTGAAGGGGAAAATCTAACTTTTGAAAGTTTGGCTATATTATATCTATATTTGTCTTTTAGAGCACAAACTTTTGCAAAAAGAGTTAAGTTACATAGTTTTGAAAGTTTGATGAGAAACATTGGTTTGGTTTTCCTACTTTTTCAAAAGGGTTATAACTGTTTATATTTATCCCTAAAGAAGAAGTCTCGTTGTAGACTTCATATACCTCTTTTTTTAAATAAAAATATCATTTTGTGCTTCGTGTCCTAGATCTGCCTGAAATTGAATAAGGGGATCTTAGGTACACCTTGTGTTGTGTGTGGTGGTGAATATTTGCATGGTTTCTTTATGATGCTTAATGTCTAGTTTTGACTCAAACATGTTTGTAATGTATCATTTAATGCATAATACATTGAGTACAAGCACACAATTAACGTTAGTGAAGTACAAGCAATCAAAGCACATATGATCAAGCATATATGAAGACAATTTTCAAACATTCAATTCCTCAACCACATCATCAATGGACAAATCAAAGGATTTTGAACTCAACACATCATGGAGCATTTGAAGTTAAATTGTAACTTGCAAACAATGTTTGTTGTAATATTACTTGATCAAGTTGATTTGTGTTGGACATATTGTATTTGTAAGTGTAATTAAGTTGAGTTGAATTGAATTTTTCATAAGGTGCATTCTCGGTTGAACCTGACACCCACAACTTGATTGTATCATTCTATTCCCGAGTCATTGTAATTTTGAGTCAAAATTGACAAGGTTGAGTAGTTTAACTCAAATCATTGTAAACATCATAGTTTTGGGTGCATTTTCGGTAGTATCTGACACCCTCAACTTCTTGGAAGAAAGCAAGAAAAGTTCAAGCGAGTAATACAAGTGAGCGAGTTGCAGATAATCCTTCTTCTGTCGAGTCAAATTGTAATAAGGATCTACCTGCAGAAGGAGACCTCTTTTAAGTGTTTTGAAATGGCTCAAAATCTAGAATTATTAGAGTTACTGAACACTCTAATAAACACCATTGAAGACAACACAATGATATTGAACAAAGAAACTCTTCAATCAATACTAAATTGTTTGCAAGTGACACAAGCTAAAGTTAGAATTCTTCAATATATATCCCAACTATTGAATGATGAGTTGATAGATCTCAAAAATCAACAGCCAGTGAAGTGTTCAGGACTAGTTTTTGTTCAACACAATCCTCTCTATGATGATGATGTTTTTGATCAACAGTCAGTGAAGGAGAAACTCAGTAAGACAACTCCAAATGCAAACAAAGACAAAGTTATTCATGAAGCTACGTTTCAAGAGTTTTCTTTTGAGTTTAGTGAAGAAAACCTTTCAATGTTGCAACAACATGGAGTAAATAAACTTCCTTAGATTTCAAAGCAACAGGTTCATAATACTTTTTCCAATCCCATCATCAAACCTTGGGAAGAAATCATCTACAAAAAGAATAGAACATGACTTGGATATGACAAGGAAGTTACCTTTCATATTCATGATTATTCCAGACCAATCAAGTTCTAAAGTGTTGGATTCCTTCAAGAAGCTTCAACTTCACCTGTTCAAGTTCATCATCAGAATGTGAAATTCCAACATTGCAATCAAGTTGGTCACAAGAAGAATCAATGTTTTGATCTCCATCCTTGCCATCATTGTGGCAAGAATAACCATTCTTTAGATAGATGTTCAACACTGAAGAAACCTGTAAGATTGAAGATTCACTATGAGTGGATTGATCCTTGGCAGTGGTCATCAACAACCAAGTGATTATATAAGTCTTACCGAATAATTCAATCTCGAGTAAAGACCATTATTGTAGCACATAACATTTTTGTACCTCACATAAGTGGTCCCCTTATGGCATAGCTTTTGAGCATGGCCCTCATGAGATGAGATAACATGTTGTTTTTTCTGCATGCCCACTTTGTGTTGTACTCAAATGGAACAATTATGGTACTCTCTTGAGCCTAGAAGGGGGGAGTAAAATGATGAAACTCTCATGCACCTCAATGGGGGGAGTTCAAAATTCCAGTGACAATGGTTCATGAAACCACTTGTGGTATCTCCTTTCAGCTGACAAAGGGGGAAATTGATGATGGAATTGGTTGTCAGACTAAAAGTTTCGACAACAAGTATGCCATATGGGCATGAAAATTTTCAAATGGGAAATGCAGTCTGTAGATGACAGACTTTAGCAGAATTATGGTTCAATAAGTTTAAGTTGAATCATACATAATTGGGATGTTGATTTTGATTTTGAGAGCAATAATGTGGACGTTTGGTTCACATAGATGGTCATTCGACCTAGCAGAGGACAAGAGGATCCTTMTGCATTGCAGCTTGGCATTTGATTGAGTTGTCARGCGTTTCYAGGGAYGTRTCAGACTAGAAGTTGATTCACTTATCTTGGTTCGCTCTCATCAGATAGGAGTTTACATTAAGTGAACAAAYTGCATGCATCCTGGCTCACATGATTACATAGTGAGATTTTCCAKAGATGGCGGAATTTGGTAGGATTATGGTTCAATGRCTTGCAATTGAATCATACACATTATACATTGGGATTCTATTGGACACCTAAAAGTGTCAAAATTGGTTAGTGGTTATCCCAAACCACAGATTTAGAGAKCACTTTCAGTGATACAATGATAGTAGAGTGGTGATACTACATGTTCACCAATTAGCAGAAGACATTAGATTCTTCTAGRTCAAATACTTGGAAAAATGATTGAATTGTCAAGCAATCAGGGAATGTTCAGATATTSCAGTTGTTCACTTCCATATCTCARCTCTTCTAGTTCATTTCAAAATAACCATTCAACATCTAGATTGGCGGTTTTTCAAGTAGTTCTTCATTGAGGCTCAGTACAKGAGTTTCAATATGAAGACGTGGAATTGATACCAGWTTATGCTTTATTKTTGGTATTATTGATTGGACTTGTGATTRAGGGGGGGATTGTTAKCCTATGGCTTACCTTAACCAATCACTAAGTCTAAATTGTCACATATATTTRTATTATTCATTTAGGATATTATTAATATATCCTCAAGTGATGACTAATGATTTAGTTAAGATTGCCTAGCCTAGTCATCATGCATGATTTTAGGATCTAGAGMAAATCTCTCTATGAGGTGGCATCAYCCATTGTACTATAAATAYRTAACTTTGGAGTGAATACATGGAGTGTTGGCTAGTGAGCCTTTKCTGCCATGTTGTTGTTCTTGTCTTTATTTTATCAAAAGAAACTAAACCCCTACTACTAGAGTTRACAACAACATAAAACAAAAGGGAAGAAACAAMAAAKCTAGGGTTTGCAACGTTGAAGGTGAGTYTGTAACCCTTCTATTTTGTTGAAATGAACTRTAAATAKGAATAGGAATAAATAAAAAAAATTATGRGAATTCTTAATTCAACTGAGGGAAAATTTATTGAGATGAAGAGAATAAAGTTACATACTTGAWATTGCTTCTTTGCAAATTTGTTTGTGACCCATTACAAATTCAACACCAGAAATTTTTTTCCACTTCAATATCTTACTTGGTAAATCTCTCTTGCACGGGTCTCCCCTATAACTTGTTGTGCAACAATGTATTACAACTAGAGTTTTTTTTAACTCACTTTTATAAAATGAAAATCCCACTTTTTTTTTCATCACATTAACGAAAAACACACAGTCTGCTTTTCAAAAAAAAGAAATTGAAACTCGATGCATGTGTCAAATTTAAGCGCACCAATGCACTATGTTGCCATAAATGTGATGTAGTAACAATTTTCAATGAAAAAGAAGTGCAAACCTCCACAATTAGTACTTTGTGGAGGTTTTAGCATATGTATTTTTCCGATGTGCATCAAAATCAAATCCACCAATGCATCTAGTATAAAGCATGCACCAGTGTGCCAATGTAAACTAGGTGAACCATTTACTTAAAAAAGGCCTTCAAAAGCATGTTTAAAGTTAGAATGTTACATGCTTCCCAAACATACTTTTAAGAATACAGACATGTATTGATTGTGGTTTTGGCTCAAATGTGGGGGATGGGTGATAATATCAAATGGTCGATTCTTTATATACCTCATTCCATATTGTTCCAAGTTCACCAAGTTCTCCCTTGTCATTTGAAATAAATCTAGATAGTATTTATATTTTGATTATCTTATTAAATATATGTTACCTTGCACATGCATTTGAATAATAGTACAATGAATTTTGTAGGATGTTGATTCAAGATTGAGTTTGGATGGACAAGATATTTCACCAGTACAAAAATGTGGTAATCTCTTATGTGAAACGAGATATGTAGCATCCCTAGACCCCTATTAGGAAATTCCACACAAAATTTCTAAATTCTGATACCATTTTAATTAGTTGATAATGCTCTGCAAATGCATAGATTAATGCAGAATAACAAAAACTATATAGATACAACAAATACAAGAAAAACCCATGAAAGTAAATGCATAAATATTAACACCACACATCAATTAACACACAATAGACACTTATCTTTGGTAAAAATAACACCAACTACGTGCAGACCTTCCATGTTCCTCCCATGCTTAGACCGCACTGCTCAAAACTCTCAGCAGTGGGTCACCCCTGAGTTGGGAATAAACTCCACCTGGGTACAGGAATCCTAACTAGGATATGGTCTCTCAGACAACAGGAAACTCAGACTTAGGTGCCAACTCTAGAAAACAGCCTACAGTCCCTCATTCCCCACATGCTTGTCCCACCCCAGGAAGTGTGCCCCTTCTTTGCTCAACAGTCCTTCGATTGCCCCACTTCCATTATGGGGCTTCAACAACGGGATGGAAAGGAAGTATTCGAGAACTGTAGATATAGCTTGTCACCTTGTGAACCATTTCCCAATAGTTCTCTCACCTGGAGAGAATGCTCACCGGCCTAACAACCCGCCTCTTTGGTTCAGTTCCAAAGTTTTCCATGGTACAGGTACATGTACATGTGATGGAATCATGAAGGTACAATTGATAATAATAAGGTGTGGTGAGAATGATGATGGAATGATAGGAAATGAACTAAATCTCCTCAAAATTATGTGCATGTTCCCAACTTGAAACTTGTCATGTTGGGAACTACATGGGTCCCCCACATGGACCCACCACATGGTGATACGTTCCCCCCTTAGAGACTTAGGATAAAATGAATTATCCCATACTTTGGACTTTATACTTTCGGAATATTAATAAAATATTCCTTTTTGGCTTAATTCCCCTTAACTTAGCCCCCCTTTCCCATTCTAGTGGATTTTATCCCCCCATACTCTTTTACCTGGTTGGTATGCAATGTTGATGTGTTTTCATTAAAAATGGAGTGTGATTATATTTTACAAATATAGGCTCACTAGCCTTTTAGCTTCTCTCTCTCCATCCTAACAACCACACAACCACTATAGTCCCAAAGTATCCTGTCTCACCAGCCTATATGTACAGTTTCATTATATTTACAATTGGGGTTAGGAATCCAACAAACTTCTTTGTTCATTATCCTTTAGCAGGTGTGTGAGGATGGTATGTTGGATGAATCCATAACTTGAATTCTTGGTTGTCTTATGTAGAGACTGTCATCCTTTGAATGGATACAAGGCCTTTGTTTGTTGAGTGTAGCCTACAACAACCACTAACTAACAATGCCAATCAATAAACCCATTATTGCTTAGTTATAAATGAAATTGATTGAAAACACCCAAAGTGTCCTTTTATATTTGGTTCACCACTCTATTTGTGAATGGGTAGGACCAATTCTAGCCACCAATTCCATTGCACTCGCTCTACTAGTCATAGGGGTGCCTTCTTGGGATTACCCTAGTTATCAACTCACCATGGATTCTACTAGCATTAGAAGAAAGGATGAATGATGGTCACTATGCTTGGCTTATGGGGTGTTTAACCTATTTGCTACTTGTTACAACCATTGAGCTCTGTTTTAAACTCAAAAATTATTCCACTCTATAATAACCTTTGAATGCTAGAAATACATCAAAGAATGTTATGCTAATAAAAGAAAAACCTTGCAGATAACATCCATGGAGTGAAATAAGAATTTGTTATGTTTCACTTTTAGCATGTACACATATATCATTATTCATTTATCATGTCTGAAAATCAATAAGTTTATAACCAATGCAAGCATATTTGACATCGAAGACAAGATGCTCAAGGTTGTTGCTCAAACTAGATTGCTTTGCTCTTGGAATCATTGCATCCTTTGAGAATACATCGATATTACACAACAATGAGTTAAATAATCAACTAGGGTGAAACTTGGATGAGTCTCCAAATATCGCTTTAATAATATGCTCTAGATTGGGAGTGGTGTTTTGGACATCCCTTGAACCAATATGATTCATGTAATCTCTACTCCATTTTCCATTAGCGGCATGAATTAGGTCCCATTCTCAATTCCAAGTGGACTTGTTCAATCGCAAAGAGCCATTGGATTTTGAGGTTGCACGATGTCTAGTCAATTCAAGCTTCTTATAAGCTCCAGGTTTTTTCTTGGTTGGTGATCTACCAATGTCTCCCCTCCAACTTCTGGCTTGTCAAAAGTGTTCTTTTTGGTGGCCTTTGCCCCTCTTGCTTGAAGACCAAATCAATGAATCATATTTTATGGGAGTGCTCCTTTTCAAGATCTTGTTGGGATTAGGTTCAATATTTGTTGGAAAACATTCTTCAAGAGCATTTGCATTGACACACAATTTTGTTTGGTGATTCTAGATCAGTGATCTAAGATTCCTTATGAAACTCCATTGCAATTTTGTTTTTGATAACGAGGTTAGTTCTCACTCATATTTTTGTCAATTATGGAGATATGAGGTACGTATGAAACGCCTTGTAAAAGGGGCATTACTAATTAGAGATGCCAAATTGTTAGATTCAACTGCTTTTTTGATTTCATAACTATTTTAGTATCCCTATAGAAGAGGATATGATATTCATTGTATATACCCTTCTCGTTTTTTTATGTCTTTCTAGTTGATGATGTAAATAATTGTTTGTATATATAAGAAGTATATTTTACAAAAAAAATGCTTTAGAGAATGTTCTTATCTATACCCAATTCCAACAATAGTATTATTAAACTCCGTGAGATTTCTTTTTTTGCAGGGCTCTCCTACAACTAGTCTCATTGTAGCATGTACATGGGATTTCAATGATGGGGGTGAATTTTTGTCTAGTGGAAGTATCAACAACAAAGACCAGTAATCAATAAGTATTGAAGTCGTTAACACAAAATAGTCATACATTCAGAACAAATTGTGTGCCTTTTCTTTCAAACATACTCAACCAATCATACTAGCTCTTATTTTAATTTTCCAATTTTAATGGTTTGCAGAAACCAAACCAAATGATGAGTACTCAAATTGTATTGATGATATGCATATCATAATTAGTTGAATGGATGATTGATGAAACTCAAAGTTTTGTTAAGAGAAAGGGAATCTCACTAGACAATTATATAGAGTAGCATTTGCATCTATTGCCAGAAAATAAAACAAGTCAACCTAGGGAATGAGCAGTCGGCCCACCAAGTGCAACATGCTTACATGTGGCTTCAACAAGCCTCTAGGGAAAACACATTGTGGAGGAATAAACTCAATTTCATGGCCAATTGTATTCAACAATAACATCCTTAAGAAACAAAACAACTATATTAGAAACCAACTAAATTATTGCAATGGTTCAATAATATTGGCCATTTATATTAAACTTCATAGGGAACTAGACGATGGACATTTAAGATCTAATGGCATCCACACCATATAAGGATTAAAACGTTTTCAATTCTAAGTTATCAAATGAAATAATAAAATCATCACGGTAACCCATTAACAAAACTAAGAGTAGCCCATTAAACATAGGTAAGTGCAACAATAATCTCATACATAGAATTTTTGCAACAATGAAATCAAACACAATTTGCACAATTTTTTTTTACCTTGGAAACCCAAATGGGAAAACCAACTTAGAATGGGGTCTCAGTGTTTCGTTCAAACAATATCTGGTTACGATGCTTTCATGGCTCTCTATGTCTCTTCCTCTCTTGGCCAAAAGACTCAATTAGAATGAAAGTGAAGGAAGAAATAGGGAGAGATGGGGATTAAGGGGAAATCTAAAATGCATGACCTTCATTTCCCATTCCTCAACTTTCTCTCCTATTTTATTTTTCTATTTTAAATAATTCATCTTTTTCTTCTCATTTTTGTCTTATTCCACTTTTACATTTGCATTGTTTTACATAGTTTTCTCAACCTTCATGAATTGTCGAATTGGCTTATAGGTACTGAGTCTTACAACTATTTGAGATTTTGGATCCATTTCGGATCAAACAAGGGTTTTTTTGCATACTTGTACGATCTAATGGTAAGTTTAGCATTTCAACCATTCACAGTTACAATATTCATAAAACTTCTCCATAACCATGGGTCCACTGATAACCTTATTCAAAGCCAATTCCATAACCAAGTGCAATTATTATTGCACTTCTTGTCCAAGAGCCAATTAATTTTCACATGTAGGTTGAACACTAACCATGGTGATTGAATTGGGTTTTAAGCGTAGGACTTGCATTTTGTTCAAGAATGTCAAGGATTCATGTAGGGGACCCAATGACTACATTCCAACTAAAAATTTTCAAGGCTTCATGGGGATGGAGAATATTTAAATAACCAACCATGATTGCATTCCATGACCCGACATCCAGTTTAAGCTTTCTTTTGAACCATTAGTGGAAATACCAATCTTACCTCATGCACTTTTAACCTTGTTCCAGAGCCAGATTCCATAACCAAACACAATTCTTATTGCATGACTATGGATGTATGACCTCATGAATATTAACTTAGATTGGATATAGTGTAACAATTTTGACTATGGTATTGGAATGTTTCATTTGGTTAGTAGCAAGACACATGTCATTGAAAAGTGGAGGAATCTCACCAAGTCACCATGGACTAAGTGCCTTCTACATTTAATTCCCAATAAGGGTTTATTAATTCAATCCGAAATAGTAAACATTAAAATCCATTTTTTATTCCATAACCATGGATATGCTTACCTTGTTCAATAGCCAATAAATCTACACATGCGGGTTGAATATTAACGATGATGATTGAGTTGGGTTTTATTCCTAGGGAAACTTGCATTTTGTTGAAGAATGTCAAAGGTTCATGGGGATGAAACTGTACGTAGGACCAATTTTTCTCTTCTTGTTTGGATTTCAAATTTATAAAAGAATTATCACTTGTCAAAAGGATCCTCATTGACAATATCCTTAACATTATGCAATGATGTTTGTCCTTGTTTTCTCTCAATGCTTCTTGTGCTTGAATATCAAAATTTGGACCTCACATTGACTCACATTGACAATTTTTTTATCTTGTTCTATAGCCAATAACTCTACACATGCATGTAGAACACTAGTCGTGGAGATTGAGTTGGGTTTTAAGCCCACGACAATGGGGAAATTGAAAGGTATCACTGTTGAGGAAAAGATATGAAATGATCTTACTCAATCATTTTCAGATCTTACTTGGCTAAATAAAGATAGATGGGAATATCACCCTATGTTTATAGCCATAAAAAATGTTATCCTAATTCACAAGTATTGTTTACAAGTGCTTAGGCTGGTTTTTTTTATAAATAAAAGCTTGCTGAAAAATTCATAACTTATGGTTTTTTTGTAACATAACAGATGCTGAAATAAATATAGAGACGGAAGTAAAGACACCAAGTCAATAATCAAAATAGATGAGACATAAAGAAATCCTTTATTTCATTCCAATTCATCAAAGAATCATTCTCTTTATAAAATTTCCTGAGAAAGTTTTGGACCAAAGTCAAACTTGGGCGTCCCCGATGACACATACAAAGGGACTTCTAACAAAAAATAAAAATTGGACCAGCTTGCCACATATTGTTACCCACTCAACTCTACACAATATCATTTGTCAGTCATGAAATCTAATTCACAAACATACAAGTCTACACAGAATATCAAAGATAGATCAACACATATGGAAAACAAGTGTCTGAATTATGTAAATCAACCCCGAATCTTGTTGTCTAAAATAAGACCTCGATATCATAAAAAGGAATTAGGCTTTTAATGAATTAAGGAATGAATGAAAACTGAATTATCTCAACAAAACTCAAAGAGAAAACCTTAGTATGCTTCTCCTTCTATTCTCCCTTTGTTCCTCCCGTTCCTTTTGCAAATCATAATAAGGGTTTTTAAATAGATAATAACTAGTAGGTGGGATCCCTTGTGACTCCCTTTAGCTTTTAACCATCATAACACAACTAATTAATCAAACAAAACATCCCAACTTGTGACTCCCATCATCACATTCATATTTGACAATTTATCTCAATGATAATTGAAACTATTTCCAAAAATATATTACCCATATATCCAAAAAATAGTGTGTTGTCCAAAAATTCAGAAGTCAACTGTTCTCAACAATTAATAAATGAAAACTTAAAATCCATATTTTCCACTATGGGAGGCAATCTTTCCCTTGTTGTTGTTGTCACCTTTTGATATCTCTAAATTTTCCTTAGGTTGTGTGGAGCCTTTAGGCCTAATCTCACTATCACATGAGAGAAATCATCTCTCAAATGCATGCGGGAGGACACAGATTTATCAGAATCATTTGAAGGTGAGGAAGGGACAACAATGGATTTTCCTTTGTCAGGGGCATGGTGGGCCTCGGTTTTCAACCTTTTTCTTGCATGGGAAGACTGAACTGGTGAGTAGACAGGGGCAGCTTGGACAATTTTATTTATAGGCGGAGGAGCATGTAAAGACAAGTTAGGCCAGCCACTATGTTGGGAGACTATCGAGTGGACAATCTCTTGCCATCTGTCGTTTTCGGGAACTTCAGGTTGTAGTGAGACATGAAGAGGCACGTAAATACTAGGGACTTGTGAGGCTTGGAAGGGAGGCCTTTCAGGCCTAGGTTGGACCACTCCTTGCCCAATCCAGTTAAAAAAACCAGCTTGAAATAGCTGGCCTAACTCTTGTGAGTTTGCATCAAAGTGTATCAAGAATCTTGGCCTTCTAGGGCCTCTGTTCCAATTACCTCTTCCTCGGTTACCCCTACCATGGCTACCTCTACTGAAAAAGCTCATTCTTGTATGCATGATTGATTAGCAAATAGTTTCTTTAACAACCATACATGACAAGTTCTTTTAAATATGAAATAAAATTTGGCTCAACAACATATCAGATTCATGCAATCCAATCCATTCAAATTGTTTAATAAACTTGCAAAATACCTAGCTAATAAACTCAAACCCTTAGTCGGAAACACTAGCTCCTTTGTTAAAGACTCCTCTTTCTTTGTAAACAAGATAAAAAACATTAAAGTCGACAAGGATGACATCCTCGTCAGCTTTGATGTAGTT
>ML828149.1:87821-98487 GCA_009831015.1 Picea engelmannii | reverse complement strand
TTCCTTCATTTTTCAAAACGCGCTTTCCTGATGATGGACCACACTAGTTTGGTCCGAAACGTCGAAGAACATAAAACCTATGCGATGGATCCGAAAGCACTCTCTGAACAAAACAATAATCGCAAAAGTCTTAGAACAGAAATGTTTAATAGTTGTCAATGATCAGGGGGTGAACAAAGGTTCTGGGATATGCAAGGGGTTGTATTGAGCGAAAAATGTTAAAATGAGGGGTAAAATATCACGATTACTTCTCACAGACATCAAACAATCAACTGTATCATAAACCAAAAGAATATATCATTGTAATTCATCCATGTGATCCCTTAACTGTCATAATACAGAACTTATCTTAATTGTAATTAAATTTTAGGAACATGGAGTGGATAGTGAATATGGGAAGGTGAGGGGAATTGTAATTAGTGAAAAGTGAAATAATGGTAGGGGAAAAGAGCGGATACTGTTTGAAAAATCAATTAAGTAATCCATAAAAATAGTTATGTGTGCTAAAACCATTACTGTGTGTTAAAACTTGTCCACTGTGTGTTAAAACTTGTCCATTGTGTGCTAAAACTTGTCCACTGTGTGTTAAAACTTGTTCACTGTGTTAAAACAGTTCAATTAAGTAATCAATTAAACAATTACTGTGTGTTAAAACTTGTCCACTGTCCACATTTAAATCTTTAACACTTTTAATTAACACAGTGTCATCATACTCAAAATCAATATGCCTTTCAAACATCCTGTATAAAGAATTATGTTTCTTTTTCACTTACTTCTCTTTCATATTTAAAACAAAATCCAAGGAACACATAGTCATTTGTTCAACTCTGTTCAGCATAAAAACATCACCACTGAGAAACCGATAGCAAGGTGGAACCACACGCATTATAACCCTCAGCTTGTATGATAGGGTGATAGTTCGACCCCAGGTATGAGAGACTATGAACATAGGAGCAGAAGTTTCTTACTAGCCAGTAAACAACATCGAGAACACGTAGGGGCATAACCCTCGTGATTCTCCCCAAAATCTGAATAACGTTGATAGAAATGCAAAGCCAAAGTAATAACAACCGACCCTAAAGCAAGCCTCTTGGCATAATATCCAGCATAACCAACTGTGCAAATACCAATAACATAAAACGAGCCCACGACCAAGTGGAAAACGATATGCAATGACCCAAAGGTGGTTCAAAAATTACACAACAACCCCATAACACCAAATACGACCGGGTGTGGTTACAAAGACTGTGAGGAGATGAATATCAAGTCCAAATAGAATTAAACCTCCCAACAAAAACCCATAGAGACAACAGAGAGCCATCATGGCTTCAACCACACAGAACAGTCAATGCAATCGCAACTTCAACCATCAAATTCTCCATTTGCAATGAATAACACAAACAACCATTTCAGAGAAACACCACGAGTTTACACAGTTTCCAGCCTCAAGAAAAACACAAACCAATACATCATCGAGCCAACATTTATTTCATAAACAGAGCGAGTTCATGGATGGGCGAAAAAAACATACCTATAACTAAATGGCCTTAAAAATGCGAGCTTGGTCGAGCAGTTCCTTCCACACCTGAATATCGAAGATTAACCACAACAAAAATCAAATGAACAATAACCAAGCTAGGGTGACGTCCAGTGGGAGAATTATGGAGTGATGTGCATTTATTTCATGTCCCTTCCATCCTCCCTTCATTCAATTACTTAGTACACGACAACTAGCCAAACATTAATCCATGCATCGAAACTTGCATACATTGCTTGCCAAATGCGCCACCCAATCCATACTAACCATTAATCCAAAACATGTTATAACATATATCACATGCGCCTTCATATAACTCAATAAAATTGTATAGCCACTAACATTGCTAGTTAGGACTAACATCAACCCTTTTAAATTTCAATTGCACATAGTATAGCATAGCATAGCATAGTTTCTTTTTTTGGATCTATTCCATATTTCTTTTGTCTCTTGTTATAACTATCATGTGTCTTGTGCAGGTGGAACATGTGACGAATCATGGCTACAATAGAAATGTAATTCCAGTGAACATAATCCATTTATAACATGGATTTTAGAGCTTAGAGTAACGAAAACAACCCAAAAAATCCATTATCCATCTATAATTAAGTCACAAGTAAAACCAATATTTCATCATTAATCATGTGGAAAACTATAAGCAGTGTCGAACAACAGCATAAATGTGTAATAAGAACCTTATATGATCCTCCAATCTACAAGGGGGTCCCACCTACTAGTATTATATATATATATATATATAGCAATACTTTGTGGGCGAAATCCTCATTGCGATTTTTATCGTCAACAAACTAGTGACTCCACAGGGAAATATGTTTCCAACAGAATAAGAAATCAGAACACATGGTTTCATAGACCAAGAACGGTATTTTAGAAGATATAACCAGAATGATTATGCAACAGGGGGAAGTGAATGGATTTAATGGAAAAATGACCGGGAATTTGGGAATAACTCATGAAAAATGTTAAGTATGAGGGGGTTTATCCCTGTATGCATAATCATTCAACTAGAATTTTCTCTTACTTCGAGGATAAAATTTTATGGACTTGCTCTTTTAACTCTCAAATGGATGAAGAAATGGAAAGCAGAAGCGGTAGATAACCGATTTCTTTATAAGACAATAGTGAAAGTAGATAACAAATTCAAGTGTGCTTTCAGGGGGAACATCGTAACAATTGTGTAAGCTTGATTGTTAGTGACTAACAATATCTTACAGGAGTGTCACTGTGGAAGAACTGATCCAACATCTTATTCTTGACCAAAAATCAACTAAGAGATGAAAAAGGAATTAAAATCATGACACAATTTAGATTACAAAATTTAAAACAACAGAAATAAAATGACAAAAATGTAAAAGCAGCAGGAAGTTATTAAAACATAAAGAAGGAATCAAACTATTGTAGAGCAGAAAAAAATAAAAAATAAAAATAAAAAATAAAAATAAAATAAAAAATTGGAAAATGAAAGCAGAGCTAGACTCTAATATACAGAAAATCCAAACAGCGTTAAAACTTTTCAAGTTGGTTCCACGTAGTGTTTCAAGTGAGAATTGTCAGTGTTGTAGGAAAACAAACGCTCATGTAAATCTTTTAGAATGTAATATTTAGTACCCAATAAAAAAGCGATCTTAAAAGGACCAAGCCATAATTTTTGAAACTTTGTGACAATTGATAGTCCTTTAGAGTACACGATTAGATCATCAAGATAAACATGAATAACATTACCGATCAAATCGTCGAAAGTTATTTGCATAGATCTCTTAAAAGTGGTACTCATAACAGATAAGTTAGAAGGAATACGTTTGTAAGTCAAGGCACCCCAATGAGTAATAAGGGTGGTTTTATATTTATCTACTCTTTTTACCTTGATTTGATTGTAACCGGAAAAACCGTCAAGTAAGGAAATCATTTGTGACCCTACAACTTGCTGCAAAATCATTTCCATATTAGGGAGAGG
Organism: Picea engelmannii; assembly: GCA_009831015.1. Lineage (NCBI taxonomy): Eukaryota > Viridiplantae > Streptophyta > Pinopsida > Pinales > Pinaceae > Picea > Picea engelmannii. Next base: position 94,975 of record ML828149.1, on the reverse strand, counting down.
AAAGTGATCTTTTATACTAGCTCGATTTAATGCATGAAAATCGACGCATAATCTGATCTAACCAGTCGATTTCCGAACAAGAACCAAATTGGAAACCCATTCAGAATACTTGACTGAAAAGATGATTCTAGCCTTCAAGATTTTTTCCAACTCCTTTCGAATAGTTGCTTCAAGTGCAAGGTTGATAGGTCTTTGTTTTTTCCTAACTGGTTTTATGCCTTCCTTGATGGGGATGGCATGTTGTATAAGACCAGGATAAAAACCACAAAGATCCTCATAATACCAAGCAAAAACATCTTGAAATTCACCAAGTAGCTTGGCAAACTTCATTTTCTCTTCATCATAACATTTGGTACCTATTTTAACATTCTTTGGAGATTTGGGTGTCCCAATGTTCAAGGAGATGATTTCACCCACCTTCCTTTTCGACTCATATTATTTTTGTTTCTCTTTATTGCCTACATCATTCGATGAAAATGAACTCTATAGAGGAGTCAAGCCCTTAGGAATCTTGTTATCTTCTATGGATATAATTTCTTTGGGCTTATAAGGTTCATTTTGAATGAAAGCACATATGCTCTCATCGTTAGGGAAGACTTGCTAAGATTCTATATTGTCAGGGATATGTGGACAACATAGAGATTGAAAAGTACAATCAGGTCTATGTGGCAGAAGTTTCTGATTAGGAGAAGCTGCAAAAACAGCTAACCGACCAGCCATTGAATTTAACTCCATCTTAACATGAGTAATGTTGAAAGATAATAGGTTCGAGATAAGTGCCCAAACATCTTGGGTGTATCGTTTCATCAACTTGTTTCTAGGAGAGTATATCTTATGGACAAGGTTCACAACAAGCTCGAAATCTCCAAAAACTAAAAGGTGACCACAACCAAGATTATAAGCGTTTTCAATGCCTAATAATAAAGCTTCAAATTCAATGACATTGTTTGTGCAAGCAAACTCCAACCTATAAGAAAGGTTTTGAATTTTTCCTACATGAGAAATCAAGATAATGCAAGTTATGTTACCTTCACTAGAGCATGAACCATCAAAGTGCATGTGCCACATACCATCATCTAAATCAATTTGTTCCAAGGGAATGTTATCCTCCTCGGTAAAGATGGAATACACTCCTAGGTCCTCTTCAATATAGTTTACATTAGGTTGTGGGACACTCTCTATGTAAGGTGAAATCCTTCCCTCTCTAAGGACTATAATGTTCTTACCATTTCGAGGAATGGATAAATGTGTCCTGTCTAGTGAGAGATATTGTTATTGGATAAATCCGTAGGTGCGGACACTAACCGATCTCCCTAGATCCACTTGGATCTAGAACAAAGCAAGACAGAACATGACTCTTTCCCTAGATTTTGACCATTGAATTAAATAGGAGGCAAGAACTAAGAACATACCTTATTATCGCTTCCTATGGTCTTTGTTGCTCCCACTTCGCTCCAGTTCTCTTGTGAAGCCAAGACCAAGACAACACAAACCAACCAAAGTGAAGAAAGCACAATCTATTCAACAGTCAATCTATGTATATGATCAAGGAATTATGCAATAAAGTGGAAATAGCTTTATGGGAAAGGGACATATTACTGTATCATATTGATGGAAAGTAAAGATTACAACCTGAGCCTTGATGTTGCAAACTTCCTTTCGATGGCCCTTGGCTCCGACACACACACTTGCTCCCTTGCATGAAGAAGATCAAAACCCTTATGATGTCTTTGCTGAAGTTTCCTAGCCTGTTGTTCAAGCTTCAATCCTTCACACAATTCTTTCACTAATTCTCCAATGAATCTTGCTTAACCTTGTTTGCTTAACATTTTCCATGAGAATTCCCTCAATATATAGGAGAGAATGAATTAGTTACTTAGATAAGAATGATCCCAAAATATCAGGGAATCCAGTACTAGGATAACCATTTGAATGCCATCTCATCCTTCTAGAAGATTCCCTTCTAGAAGCATCGAGAATTCATCTTTTTCCTTGCTTTATAAAGAGTTCGCACCCTAGCAGTTCAACACAGTGTGAACTTATCACACCTTGGCTTAAGGCAGCCTACGAGAATCATGCATTCTCGCAGGCAAATATACTAGTAGCATGCGAACCTCCTTCAAAAATGATATTTCTGGAAAGAGAAGAAAGTAACTTTTCTCAGGAGAAAGTTCTTATGAAGAGCTTGAGTACACCATCATTAATATATCATCATGATAACCAAAATCATGGGTAACATAATGCCCCCCAAAGTATGAGGTTGGAAACAGTGACAGTCGATAGACTTTGTAAGCTGCATGTGTGTGTCGGGAACCAAGGGCACATCTAATCGGAAACCTGCAAACAACCAAGCATCTGCAGAATATCATATATATCAATTTCTGAGGTAGGCATTCCCATACTCGGATCATAGATGGATAACATCGTAAACCTGGGTCATGGCCACCAATCATACACTGTGGATCCATGCCGTCAAAATATAGCATAGCCACTGGAATACACTGTGGATCTATGCGAAAAATTTCAAATCAAGACGACATAGCCACGAGACATACACAATGGATCTATGTGTCGCAAATTATACATACTCCATCGCAACCTGGATCGCAAAAGATGACATCCAGGGTCTTCAATCTAGTCACCCCAAAGTACGAATCTAACCATGTGATTATATGTGTTGAAGTCGAACATGGTAGAAACCACTTGATTACCGATCATTGATGAAACCGTTAACAAGTGCGAGGGAAATCACCATTGATGTCAATGACTCCCAAGGTACCATAGTACAATCCATCGAGTGTGAATAAATGAGTTGGAGTCGAACATCCGATGGAATCTTTTGATCAGGGGTCAATGATGTAAACCCACTGTCGAAAGTGAGGAAACCTACCATTGAGGCATGCAAGCTCCAAGGTACCAAATAATTTCTAAGTCTTGATTCCGGATAATGAGCTGAAGTCGACGGAACAAAAATCGTCACAGGAGGGCCTTGATGTATCCCCCATCAATGACACGAAATGAGTAACATATTTTGAAGGTGAAACAGAGTATGATATGATTTGGACTGGACACAGGGAAGGCCGACACTGAGAGAATGGATAACTGCAGATGGCCGACTCAATATAGGTTTTAGATGGACTTCTCTTGAACATATAAACGACACAACCAATGATTTGGCGGCATTGACTCAAAGACGACACAGGGAATGACCTTGTAATCAATCGAATGAGAGACTACTGGATTTCCCAAACCGGCTTCAAATGATGAATAAGGGGTGTCATGTTCAAGAGCGACACTTACTGCCAATCAATACGAAGATGAAAACATATCCCTTTCCCAAATTTTCCCCCACCATTTCTGGAGAGTACCTCTTTATTTTTACGCAAGCTTGAGGAGGATAACATATGCTTGTTGATGTAAGCTCATCCTTCGGACGATTCCCTCGGAGTATGTTTAATGAACCCTAAGAAGGAGTGGTTTGGTCCCATCACGGGTCTGTCAATGTTTGTTTAACGAGTCCAGAGATAGAAAAATCGAAGGTTTTTCGAGATTATAGAGTTTGGAAAAACACTTAAAAGAGAACTCTCTCAGTTCTTTTTTCGTAAAATACTCTGGATGAGACCGAAAAAGAGATAAATTATCGCTCACCAGACGCTTACTTCAAATACTTTATCGAGCGTTAAAATAGCAAGGTCGCTCGATGATCTTTTCATGTTTAGAGATTCCGAAAAGAGCTTAAAGAGGACTCTAGGGGGGTTCCTTTTTCGTATAACCTTGTTGAGCCCAAAAAAGTGATAAAAGTATGCTCGATCACGTTCTCTTGTATTTACGAGCGCAAGAACGGACAAAAACCACGCTCGAGGTTTTTATATAAAAACCATGAAAAACAATCAAAACACACGATAACAAAGAAAAAACATGTTCGTAGCCCTGTATGGAATCATCAAAGTCATCACGCCTGCAAGAATTACACTCAACATGACATTAGTGATTAGGGTTTAGTTGATAAATAATCATAAAAACCCAAAATGATATAGTAAAAGTAAATAAAATATGTAAATACTCTTTTTTACCACACCATTTTACATTTTCACTATTGAGCTAAAAAAAACCCTCTTTTACCCTCCGAGTTTGGCGTCAATTTGCGGGAGCTACGAGAGAACATTCGACGAGCCATCTGTAATTTCATTGGTTAAATTCTCAGTTTTAAGTTGATTTTTAAAACCCTATATGTGCGCTGCCATTCTCGCAGGCAGTCTATACGGGCCCTGCGAGAATGATGCATTCTCGCAGGTGAGCCTTAAGCCACCTGCGAGGTTCTCGCACTGTGCACATGGAGCACCTGCGAGAACCGCAAAGCCCAATTTTTTTTAAAATTTTTAGCCAATGAAAAATATCCAAAGAATGAAAATAGTTATTAATCCTCTTATTGTGTTCCTTGTGCAGATAATTGACCAACAACATGGTGCTTGAGTGGCGTGAAAGGGAACATGAAGAGGATAACGCAATGGTCGAAAATCATCCACCTACCATAGCTGCGTTGAGAGATTGTGGGCTCTTGAAATACTTTCGTATCCCGGGCATGAGGGCCCAAGTCAGACTATTAGAGTATCTTGTCCATATGTGGGACCCAGATCAACAGGTGTTTCGTGTGGGGGTCCACACATTGTCCTTAGACATTGAGGACATTTAATTTTTTACCAGATTGTCCCGACGAGGGTACTATGTGAGCCTAACTGGTAGTAGAGGAGGTGGGCTAAAGATGAGTGAGTACTTCAATCTACACTGCGTACCCGAGGCTGAGAGAAAGAAAGGAAAAGTGGCTATCTGGGGGGTACGAGACTTGACCCTCCGTACTATCCTTTTCACTATAGCTCGGATGGTTGGGAGTTCTTCTCCTCATATGGAATTACAGAGCTACTTCCAGTACGTTATTGAGTGTATTGAGCCTCGAGTGTTCAACTGGGCAGATGTTGTGTTGCGCAGTATAAAAAAACAATTAACCAAATGTAGGCGGGGTGACCTGAAGAAATTCAGGTATGGATCTTTGTTGGTATCCTTCTTCCTAGAGAGGGTCCCATTACTGAGGCTACAGGTGGAGTGGAATTTACCGGCTCCCAGGGATCCGCATATGCTGAGATGGTGTCGGCTCATGGCCCGGCACGTAGCAGGACCGATCATCAGATATGATGATACTTTCTTTGATTGGCTTCAACCACAGATGTTGATGGTTGATGACTACGCTTATGTTGGGCTACATTTCCGAGGAGATCTAGATTTGGTATTACCAGAGGATGCTCAGTGGGGTGACCTTGGTAAGAAGTACACACATTTTCTCTTTTTAAATGTTTTGTTTTATGTGTTCATCCAAAGACTAATACAAAATTGTTTGTTGATAACACAGATGTTGGACCGTATAGACCTCCTGGCACTTCTCCTATCCAAAGGCGAGGAGAGGTAGCAGTAGCACCACAGTATGCTGAGGATTATCAATTGGTGGAACAAAATTTAGAGGGCCTGACTGTAGACATTCCAGACATGACTCTGGAAGAGGTTCCACGACGCGATCAACGTCATACTGTAGGGGTATCAGCATCTATGAGTCGACTGCTCCGTAGGGTTTCTAGGGCAGTTGTGTGTTACCGTGAACGCCATCCGTGACGTCACTTTGTAGAAGATACGAGCTTCAAATTTTGACATTTTGGTCTTCGAACAAAGTTTTTGTAAAAAACTCTTTTATATCGTTATATATACAGATGGATTCTACCGGTTTACTTTATATTGTGTGAATTTTGTTGTGTTTGACTTATAAATGATTCAAATGTATGTCCAATACATAATTAGCCAACGCATCTGTTAATGTATTTAGACATCTAGGAATATGTTGATATTCAATGTGATCAAAATAACGTTCCAAGAGGCGAATTCCGAAATACACCCGTAACAAAGTAGGACTTCGAATAGAGTAGACATTACTTAACTGTAGTACTACAAGCTGCGAGTCAAGTCGTACAACCAAATGACGAATTCCGAGCGAGATAGCATCAACCAATAACTCAATGACGGCGCTATACTCTACAATGTTTTTAGTTGCACGATCGAGGCACACACCTCGTAAAGATACAAGTTTGTTTGTTGGGGTATAGATTGCCCACACAGCGGAAGAAAGGTTCTGAGTACTACGGCTAGCACCATCAGCGAAGCCAATATAGGGTAGTGAAGACTCCGACATCTGGAAATCAAACACAACGTCACATAAGGGCAGAGACCAGATAATGATAAAAGAAAACTATAGTAGCACACACAAAGTATGATACATTAAAATACAAGTACTTGTGCATAGGTGATTTATGCATAGTACTTGTTAGGCGAAAATATTGTCGTTTAATTTCGTCGTAGTAATTGCCCAACCATTTAATTTGTCAATCCAAGGTTCGTAGGCTTACGAATCACATGCACTATATATGCAGGGTTAGGCACCTAACTTCTAATGAAAATTCAATCAAATCCTAACTCTTGCATTCCACTTAATAAGACTTAGTTGTTGTAGGCATGAAAACACTAGCTTCCATTCAGGAGGTCTTCTCGGAATGTTTCAAATAACCCATCAAAAATCAAGATCATCAAGTAAACACTCATGCATTGAAAATAAATACTCTTAAAAATGCTTCGTTGTTGTAGGAAAGAAAACACTAGCTCCCATTCAGGAGGTCTTCTCAGAATGTTTCAAATAACCTATCAACAATCAAGATCATAAAAACAATAAAGCATATAAACCTATTCAAAGTAAGAAGAAAATGCTACTATGATCTATTTGGAGTGAGCTCAATTCTCCCAAGAACAAAGTAACATATGAACTAAAGCATTCTAAATCTAAACTAGAGAATGGAAACTGACGTGAAAAGAAAGCTTGATTCTTGTTTCATCATAAGTTGGATACAATGCTCCAAGAGTCATCCTCTTGAAATGGAGGAGGCACTCCTATTTATACAAAAGTTTAAGATAACTTATATCCACAAATCTCTCCTAGATCCACAAATGTCTCATTTGGTTACAACCATGTGCTCACACCTATCAAGTGATATCTCTACAAATCCTCTCACAAATCTTTCTTTCATGATTAATCTCCATCCAAGATACTTGAGTAGATCTCC
>ML828149.1:52392-72287 GCA_009831015.1 Picea engelmannii | reverse complement strand
TTAGATAAGAATGATCCCAAAATATCAGGGAATCCAGTACTAGGATAACCATTCGAATGCCATCTCATCCTTCTAGAAGATTCCCTTCTAGAAGCATCGAGAATTCATCTTTTTCCTTGCTTTAGAAAGAGTTCTCACCCTAGCAATTCAACAAAGTGTGAACTTATTGCACCCTAGATTAAGGCAGCCTGCGAGAATCATGCATTCTCGCAGGCAAATATACTAGTAGTCTGCGAACCTCCTTCAAAAATGATATTTCTGGAAAGAGAAGAAAGTAACTTTTCTCAGGAGAAAGTTTTTATGAAGAGCCTGAGTACACCATCATTAATATATCATCATGATAACCAAAATCATGGGTAACATATATCCACCCGTCAAAGCTTGCCAATCTCTTCCCAATATGATTGAATAATTTCTTATTGGCATATCAATTACATGAATACTAAGGGTTGTCCTTATTTCAGGGTGTGTGCAAAAAACTAAGGTCACATATTTAATCTCACATGTGGTCGTTTGTTGTAGACTATTATAAGAGAGTATGCTCCTGGCATTTTCATTTGTACAAGACAAGCCTAGCTCTTCCATAATAATCTTTGACATCACACTTGGGCCCGAACCGCCATCAATGAGGCAACAATGGGCAATCTTATCCATAATATTTACAAAAATATAAAAAGGGGGATTTTTTTACAGGGTATCTAAAGTTATGTACGCCTACTTTATTTACAGATGAATCCTCTTCATTTACCTCTTCAGAGAGGTTGGCTACAACAGAATCTTTTCCTTCCATGAATTGTTTCAGATGCCTCTGTTGTTCAGGGACGACAACAATGTCCAGAAGGGTTGCATCTTCTTTGATGTTGGCCAACTGATTCAGAATATTGTATTTGGAAGAGGGGAGAGGGGAGGTAATTCCTTAATTGTCAGGAACTTTAGGAGCCTGAACAATAGCAGCTGGTGAGGATGATCTTGGGCTAGAAGAATTGCGGGGAGGATCAAATTTGCCTTTGGGAGCATAGGATTTGTTCCTAGTATTGATGATCATGACATCTTCTTGCTCTGCAAAATCTAGGACAACGATGGTAGTTTCTGGTCTTTTACCAAAGATATTATCTTTGGCACTCTTCCTTACCTCACATGTGGCTTCCTCGTGGTGTTCCTCGCAAAAGTTACACCAACTTCGAGGCATGATAGCTTTAGGCTAAAAATTATTTTCAATTGCATTTCTAAAAGGGGGTGCAGAAGAGGATGAAGCTCCAGGGATGAGAGGGGAGACATTTCCCTTTCGCTCATATGCTATCATACGATTATTCATATATTGCACTAGCTATAAGAGGGAGGACATGTCTATCTGTTTAACTGATTCTCCTTGAGGAAGACCTGTTCTTTCAAGCTGTTCTTCATACTCTAAACAAGTATGCAGAATGGAACCAAGGTTATCAATGGATTTTTCCTCAAGCCTATTGTTGTAGGAAAATCTCCCTGCGGACAGGTAGATTGCCTCAAAGAGCTAGACCCTAAACTCTAAGACATAAAGTGCTTAACGTGGACACTGACTTCCTTTCAAATCTATACAAACTAATGCATGAAGAGGAAGGAGAACAGAAGTACTTTGTTATCGACGTTTGTCCATGCACGCTCTGAGTCGAGCTCCAATCTTTCGCTCCTTGACGAACCCTGTAGAAAAACAAAGTACGACCACTTCCTACTCTATTTATATTAGATTGAAAATAAATCTATCTATCACCGATAAGTTCATGTAAAATTAGACACAAACTAGAAAGAAACAGGCCAAGCATGTCATATTAATAAGAACAACGACAGCAGTACTTACAATCGTAGATGTGAATGCGACAGCTTCGTCAAGTCCCCTTTGTCTAAACCTTGCTTGAAATATCCACGACCTAGATGATAGCAGCTTCACTGATCACTCTCCTTTAGTTGACTGTGTATTTCCTATGAGATCACAGGTTTCATGCTAGCAATTCCTCCCTCTTTTCACCATCATAGAGCCTGCTTATATAGGTTGAGAGAGGCTTAACCTCTTGAGGTATCTTTAGGGTAGGTTGAAGAATTCCCTCCTTAGATCAAGGATCTTCTGATTGAACCAAGAATTCGAATGAAACTACCTTCCAAACTTGAAAGATCCTTCCCTTATTCTCCTCAACGGGCCAACCACTGCCCAGATTAGACAGCGCTCCCTCAAAAGGGGCATTAGAGCGCTATAGCGCTCCCTAGGAGGCTCAAGGGGAGCGAAAGTGCTCCAAGGATTGATAGCACTCCTTCAGAGGGGTAGTTTGTCGTTATAACACTCCCTAAGACCTTATAGAGGAGCACCAGCACTCCTAAGGCTGATGTAGAGGAGTGCTCTCCTTCAAAACCTTTGTTTAAGAGCTCCTTTCAGGTGGTAAGAGTTCCTTTACTTCAGTTAATCATTCTCCCTCCTCCAAATCAAGTGTCTGAGGTATTCTAAATGTCTCCTTGGTGTCGTCATCATGGAAGTATGCTTTGTTTGATGTTTGCGACACTTGTGAATGACATGCGACATTTGCAACAGTTGAGAGGAACATGCGACACTTACGAAACTTATCGAAGTGAGCAATATTGAGGTGTAACAGATTGCCCCCCAAAGTATGAAGTTAGAAGATGCAAACTGATAACTGAAATGCTTTGTAGACCTTCAAGCAAGGGTATAGACTCGGAGAACCTGGCAGAAGCTTCACACAAACATCCAACAAATATCATGACATATTTCAAAAACCCAAGGTAGGCATACCTATGCTTGGGTGATCAAGACTTGCAAGATATGGCCGCCATAAAATACACTGCGGATCCATAATTGTATTGATGAAAAGGTATAGCCATCGGGGATACAATGTGGATCTATACTCTGATGACCTGGATTGATCGTAGCCACGAAGAATACACAGTGGATCTACGAGGTGACAAGACATAGCCACGACCAATACAAAGTGGATCTATGTAATAGTCTATGCATCATTTGTCCAAGAGAAACTCCTTCACAGCGTGGGCAAAGCATATATCAAAGTGATCACTAAACCCAGGGCCTTCTTACCGATCCCAATGTGGTATGATTCTAACCATGTGAATAGATGTCCTAATGTCGAACATGGAAGAAACCCCTTGATTACCGGTCAATGGTGTGAACCGTTAACAAGTGCGAGGGAGATCACCATTAATGTCAATGATTCCCAAGGTACCCTAGTACATTCCAACGAATGTGAATGGATGAGATGGAGTCGAACATCCGTGGAATCGTCTGATCAGAGGTCAATGATGTAAACCTACTATCGAACGTGAGGAGGCCTGCCATTGAGGCATGCAGGTCCCAAAGTACTAACTGGTTTCTAAGCCTAATTCCTGGAAAATGTGTTGAAGTCGACAGGAATAAGCTCGTCGAAGAAGGGCCTTGATGTATCCCCCATCAACGACACAAAACGGACATAGAGATTTAATTGGTGGATCAAATGGACATGGACTGACACGGGTTTTGAGGCAAGATATTTGGGATGGCTGACTCTAGAGGCGAATACTTCCCTTGAACACTGAGGCACAACAGAAAAACATCGCATGGACCAAAAATTGATGATGCAGTGGATGTTGTGACTTGCGTCGGGTGATCCAAAGGAGTGAAAGAAACTCAAAGGATTAGCTCAGTGCAGAGGTTCAGCGGGTTATAATGTGTGCAAAATACAAAGTGTCGTGTTCAAGGGAGACTCTAAGAATTGCTTGGTAATGTTCTCAAGAGACTGCTTGGCTTGCTTCTTTCAAATTTCCCCCCATCCAAATAGACGAGTACCTATTTTGATTTAATGAGCTCGAGGAGGATAACACATGCTCGATATAACTCACCTTCGGTAAGCTCCTCTTCCTTTGTTTAACAAACTGGAAGAAGTAAGAGTTTGATCCCGTATGGGCCTGTCGATGTGTGTTTTAGCGAGTCCAAAGACAGAAAACTCAAAGGTTTTTCAGGATTATAGAGTTTGGAAAAACACTTAAAAGAGAACTCTCTCAGTTCCTTTTTCGTACAGTAGTCTAATGAGACTGAAAAAGAGATAAACTATCACTCGAAAGACGCCCTTTCAAACCTTCTAACGAGTGTGAAAGGAAGCAAGGTCACTCGACAATCTTTTCATATTTAGAGAGTCTGAAAAGAGTTTAAAGATGACTCCAGGGGGGTTCCTTTTTCGTGTTTCCATGCGGGTCCGAAAAAGAGATAAAAGTCTACCCGGTGTGTTCTCATATTTTCGAGCTTGAGAACGAACCAAGACTATGCTCATGAATGTGACAAGGTAAATAATCGATCAGAACTGCCAGGAAACCTGCGATGTCAAAACTACAATCCAGAGTTTTAGTGAAGCCATTATATTGTTAGAGAAACCCATAAATGACTATACCTTATAAAAAATGGAAATTTATAAATAGCAATACAATGAAAATTCCATTTACCATTTCATTTTGCACAAGGATTTGGAGTAGTGGAGATTCTCATTTTAGAGGTGGATCTTGTTTCACTTGATACCAGAGCTACGGTTGATCGTTTCTCTTGTCGTTTGGACCAGGTAGATCTTCATCTCTCCTTCTTTCAATTACATGGTCTAATATTCATTTTCATAGCAGCATTTAATTCAAAAACTGAAGCCCTAAGTTGCCCCAAAAAGATCAAATCGGCCTCTTTTAAAAGTGGTGGGAGTAAGACATTCTTTGAACAAAAACGTTTTAGAAAGTGATGGCCATCATGCCAACGCCTTAATATCTAAGTGGATGGGTCTCTTTTGTCAAAGAAGCTATGAGAAATTCCCACATATGCCCATGCAGCCATAATGGAAATCATTTTCATTTAAAACGTTTTATTGTTGTGTGATGGATGTTGAATGGCAAAGAGAGGGCATGATGAGCATAAAAGAGGGTGTGGTATTTTTAAACAATGTGGGCATTAGATTCCATGTTTTTAAATTGCTTTTAAAAATTGTCGAAATTGCCAAAATATTGAAATAATGAAATTCTTTATTTTTTGTTTTGTAGGTGATTTCGGCGACCATGATCGAGTGGAAAGAATGAGAGCATGAGATTCATGACTTGGCTGCCTTGCGGAGTCCTCGCATGCGGGCCACATTGAGATCTTGTGGATTACTAAAATTATTCAAATTGCAAAAAATGAAGAAGGAGATTTTGTTGCTTGAGCACATGATTGGCTTATGGCATGTCATGGAGCAAGGATTCTGAATTGGCACACAGCTCCTAACCATCGAGTTGGAAGACGTGTATTTCTGGACTGGCCTCTCGAAAAGAGGGGTTCCCATATCTTTTTCTGGGCAGAGGGCGCTACCTGAGCAAGTGGGCGTGTATCTGGCACGTCACTGCATCCCAGGGGCAAGACTGGTAGGGGGTAGAATCCCTATCAAGGATATTCGAGAGCTACCCCTCCGGTCCATTTTGTTTGCCATCATGAGCATGACAGGAAGTACTAGTACACATCTGGCGTCAAGATCGCAGGTGGCTTATGGTGTACAGTGCTTGGAACCAACACTGTTCAACTGGAGTGCAGGGTTCCTTCGGAATGTGAAGGAACAGGTTTCATGGTGCAGGATGGGACAAAAACAGTTCGGTTACGCCTCTTTTCTGGTCTCATTTTTCTTAGAGCGCATCCCCCATATGCAGCCTCAGATAGCGCTAGCAGTGCGACCAGTGGACGAACCATGGATGGAGAGGTGGACTAGTCTGTCTCCGAGGTTAGTAGCGGAGTCAGAGTTTCATTTCACCGGCGATTTCTTTGCTTGGTCGAGACGGAAGTATCTCTGGATAGAAGACTTCCTATATGTTGAGGTGGATTTTCGTGGGAGCATGGATTTGATTCTACCCGTGGGGGAAGATTGGGATGCGTCGGGTAAGAGACTGAGCAACACCTTGTCTAGTTTTTCGTTTTTTAAGTTTTTAATGTATATGTATTTTTTTGGGTATATAGAAGAGTTTTTAAAAGATGTATTATTTTCAACATGCAGACAAGGGAGCAGTGCGCCCGGCCGATATACCGATACCAGGACGTCGTGGGGGTGCTCCGGTTGTAGCAGATCCGGGAGTACCAGTGATAGGTCTCCGGGAGGTTGAAAGAAACCTCCAAGGCCTCACGATGGGAATTCCTCCTCTACGGAGGAGAGAAGTTCCTTTACATCTGTAGAGGCACACTGTGGGAGTTCCAGAGAATTTCAATTCTCTACTGAGACGCATAGTGTGCGCAGTGATATGTTACTCGCAGCACAATGTAGTGCGGGGAGATTAGAGTCTCTCTGGTGATCATATTTTTGTATGCCTTGTCAGGCGATGTTGTAGGGGTTTAAAGACCCAACATTTTGCTCTTCTACATACTTTTTGATGTAATCAAAACATTTCAGTCATGCTATATATATATATATATATATATATATATATAGTTCTGAGTTTTTACAGTGCCAAACGATTTGTACATGATGATATAGGTGATGTGTTTCAATTTACATGTGATGTACAATTTTGCTTTCCTTAAATCTTATATATGGGCGAGATATTGATCCATGATGTAATTAGCTAACGAATCTGAAACATTGTTGAGTTCTCCTGGAATGTGTCTATATTCAATGTAATCAAACATTCGTTCAAGACGGTGAAATTGCAGGTGGAGACGTAGCAGGATAGGATTACGAAGAGCGTAGATACGATTAAGTTGATAGACCACGAGTTGGGAGTCTAAGTAAACAATGATATGAGAGATACCTAGGGAGGAGGCTTGGGTCAACAGTCTGATGACAGCGTGATATTCTGCCATATTATTGGTCATTGTTCCTAAGAAAATACCTCATGAACTCACCAGCTCGTCAAATGGGTAAATGACCCATGCTGCCGAAGCAATGTTCCGGGTATGTCGACTAGCGCCATCTGTAAACCCGAAAAAGATAGGAAAGGAAGACATCATATGCGCATGAAAACACAAGCACAGTCATGAGTGGCAAAGCTAAAGACTCGAGCACGCAAAAGAAACAGACACACCAAACTAAAATACAATAATGTACAAAGTACACATGCTGGGTAATCTAGGCATAGTACTTTTTAAGGTAAAGCTCGTTCTGGGGCTCTCCTAGGGAAATTCCATCATGATCTACTAACTCGTAGGTGCCTCTGTGTAGAACACGCTTCACTATGTAAGGACCGTGCCACAGAGGTTCTAACTTACCTGTCCCCAATTTGTCATGAGCTTGGTCATAGACGAGGACTAAGTCTCCTTTTGCAAAAGTCCGAGGATGGACGGATTTGTCGTATTGACTCTTAATTCATTTCGGATGTGCCTCATTAACGAGAGCGGCATCACGACGTGTTTCGTTCAGCTTGGATAGATAAAAGAAACGTTCTTCTTCGACAGAAGTATGGGGTAGGAGTTCTATTTTAAGTTTGAGTGATGGAATATCACACTCGATTGGTAGAATGGCTTCGATGCCATACACCAACTGGAAAGGAGTAAATCCAGTTGAGGTTTTCACGGAAGTGCGATAAGCCCAGAGAGCGGAGAAAAGTTGTAGATGCCATGATGTCTTTTTTGCCCCTACCATGCGTTGAATCATGATTTTCAGGACTTTGTTGATGGCCTCAACCTGTCCGTTGGCCTGAGGATAGTAAGGGGATGAGTTTTCATGGCGAAAACCCAATTTGACATGCAGTTTGCTCATCATCTGGTTCTTGAAGTGTGCACCATGATTAGTGACAATGGCTCGTGGTACACCAAAACGAGTTATGATATGGTTGAAAAGAAACAGAGTTGTGGTACGACCATCATTCAGAAAGGTAGGCATAGCCTCATCCCATTTGGTAAAGTAGTCGACGGCGACGATTATATAACCGTGCCCCCCGGCTGAGGTAGTCTTACACTGCATGAAATCGATACCTCACTTGGCGAAAGGGCCAATGGTGATGATGGGGTGCAGTGTAGTAGGGTGGGTGTGTGCCTTCTTGTTAAAGACTTGGTAGGGTGGGCATTTTTTTACTGCCTCGATACAAGGTTTGAAAATCAAGGGCCAAAAGTAGCCGGCACGTAGGATTTCTTGGGTTGTGGCCATCCCAGAAAGGTGACCGCCACAAGCGCCAAGGTGACAATCGTTCAGAACACGTTCAGCCTCCTCATGAATTAGACATCGTCGAAGGATAATGTCCATACCACGGCGATACAAGGTGTCGCCGACGATAAGATAACAACGAGAATGGTGGTGAATACGTCGATGCTCTTCACGAGAAATGTTAGGCTGAAAGCGTTGGGTTTGGAGGTAAAGGAGGATGTCTCCGTACCAGGGATCAGAGGTGTTGATGAGGAAAAGAGATTCATCGGGGAGAGAATCTCTAGGTTCAATGTCTTCATCGGCACGAGGGAGAGCATAGATAAGCTCTGCAAACACCAAGGACTTTTTGGCTTTGGACTTCGTAAATTCAAGATCGAATTCCTAAAGGATAACGATCCATTTAGAATATTTTCCCCCAAGTACTTGACGTGTCAAGACGTGGTACATGGGGTTGGAGTCCGCAATCACCGTGGTGGTGCGTAATAAGATGTAATGGCAGAATCTTTGGACAGCGATGACGGCTGCCAGAGCCAGTTTCTCTACATGTGAATATCGGAGTTCGGGTCCATATAGACTCTTGCTCAGGTAATAAATCACATGTTCTTCACCGTTGGGGTCCTCCTGAACTAACACCATTGCAATAGTGGAAGTGGAGGCGTCCAAGTAAAGGATGTAGTCCTTTGTATACTCTGGAGGGTGAAACAAAGGTGTGTGGGTCAAGGCGTGATTGAGAGCATCAAATGACCGTTGGGCGGTGTCATCCCAGATGAAAGGGGTGTTTTTTTGCAGCAACCGCATGAATCCTTTAGTTATCTCAGCGTAGTTGTAAATGAAACGGCGAAGGAAGTTTGCTTTGCCTTGCAAACTTTGGAGTTGGGTTAAATTGGTAGGTGGGGGTAAGGCTAGAATGGCCTTAATCTTTAAGGGATCTACCCTGATCCCGTCTTTAGAGACAATGAAACCGAGGAGTCGATCGGATTCGAAAGCAAAAATGCACTTATGTGGGTTCAAGTGAATACGGTATAACCGACATTGAAGAAAAATAGCCCGTAAGTGATCAACGTGATCAGATTGATTGGATGAGTGGGCAGGTAAGTTGTCGAGGTAAGGTTCTGCGATATGCTTGATATCGTGGAAAGCATACGACATGGCCCGATGGAAAGTAGCACCAACGTTTTTGAGACCAAAAGGTAGCTTTTGATAGGCAAAATTTTCCCATGGGCAGATAAAGGCTGTCTTATATTGATCAGTCAGTAAGATTTCAATCTGGTTATACCCCGAGAAGCCATCCATGAAAGAGAAGATTACGCTCCCGGCGCAATTATCGATGATCTGGTCGATGAAGGGCATAGGGTAGTTGTCCTTTGGACAATATTTGTTGAGATCTCGATCGTCAACACAAACACGGATGGTTCCTTGTTTTTTGGCAACCGAAACAAGGTTGGAGACCCATTCTATCAAAGGGACAAGATAGATAAAGCCAGATTTTAGAAGTTTCTCAACTTCTGCCTTTATAGCTGTGATTTTCTTGGGATGAACCGAGCGGAGTTTTTGTCGAACAGGTTTCACACCAGGGTAAGTCTTGATTTCGTGTACGACGATCGAAGTGTCGATTCCTGGCATTTCCTTGTAGCTCCTAGCGAAGACGCCGCATAATTATTTAAACAAAGCAGTGTAAGAGACCACTTCTTCGGGTGTGCAATTAGCACCAAGGTTAATGTTTTCCACGACACCTTCTTTGATCAAAATATCAATAACGATCGTAGCAGATATGTTACCCATATTCCCCTCAGAGAGAGTATCTTGTGTGAGGATGGGAGATTGCGGAGCATCAGTAACATCGGGAGGGAAGACAGAGTGTACGTCTTGGTGAATTTCTTCCAAGGGCGGAAGAAAAGATGATCGATGATGGTTATCATCCCAAGGTAGATCGTCAATACTAAGCATTTCCATAATAGATTCATCAGAAGGGAAAATTTGGGAAATGTAATCGATAGAAGACGATAGGGAACCCAACCATGAGGGCACCGAGTAGGCATCAGGTGCCAACAAATGTGGGTTGTTCGGAGAGGGAGAGGCAGATTGAATAGCTACGTATGCGGCCTCGGTTGGGCTAAGTGGCATAGTGTCACCGAGCACATTGAATTCCAGAGGACTAGGTACAACCCAAGGATCAGATGATTCCAAGGATTGATAAGGCATAGTCGAGATCATATTGACAGTGGAAATATGATGCGTGGTAGGTGGAAGTGGTGTAGGGAAAGTACCCATAAGGATAGAATCTTTCAACAAGCCAACACCAACGCTTTCATACGTAACTAGGTCGTCTCCCAAAAAAGGAATGTTGTTGGTAACAGGGACGCGAGCGTCGGGTGTGCAGAAATCGAGTTGATCGATAGTGACAATTTTGCCTTGATGGGGGAATTGTACACATCGAAACACCGACGAGGCGACGACAGTCATAGCATAAAACCAACTTCTTCCAAGTAGTAGGTTGTAATCAAGGGGGGCATCGACCACCTTGACATCAATGGTAACATTTGTTCCACCCAACTGAACGACTAAGGATTGTAACAATCCGTGAGGATGAAAACCTCGTCCATCGAAAGCGCATAACATCGTGGGGGATTTTTTAAGGGCAGGTGATTTTAAGCCTTTCCAACAAGCTAAATACATGACACAAGTAGAGGCCCCCTCGTCCAAGATAGTTCGGTGGATTTGTTGATTGTGAACAACAACATCGATTTGAAAAGCTAGTTGGTGGGAGAGTCGTGGTTGATGATCATCCAGATTAAATGTGAGGTTGTTAGATGACTCCGGGTCAAAAGTGTCGATAGCAGCTAAGAGCGTTCTACGTTGGCTGGGACATTGTTGTAGAACTTCCAAGGCGGACATATCACACGGTGCTTGGGCCAAATCTTCTACAATGTTGTAGTTTTGGGCAACCCGTGAACTAGGATTGAAGGTAGATTTCCGGATAGTACTCTTAGGAGGGCATAAAATGGAGTCAAACAAAGGTTTCTCAATCTGAAGTGGCACGGATGGAGGGCTAGCAGATGGAGGACTAACGGAAGATGGTAATGGGTCTGGTACGGAACCATTAGTAGTCTTCGTCTTATCAGGTTTAACTGGCGTGTCATATGTCGCAGTGCAAGTGGTTAGATTAATCTCGTTAAACATGTAAATGTGGGCGCTTGTCAAGGCCTCATCATGGGATTGGTTGGAACTTCCCCCCTGTAGTGGGGGTTTGAGCAACCAAAGATTGTTGTTGCGGAAAAGGTTGAGTGAGCACAGCGAATTGTGAATTTCCCTTGAAAAGCTTGGCCACTTCATCGCGATGTGGACAGTCTTGAGTGTAGTGATCATCACCACAAATGAGACATGGGAATTTCGGTTTTCGTTGTGGTTGTTTTCCGACAGCAGGGGTTTGCGGTTGATTTTTTGGTTGTTTGTTGTTATTGTTTTTCTTTGGTTTATTTCTCTCTTTCTTCTTGCCCCCAAGTTGTTGTGAAGGGGTCGATTGGACTGCATTCCCCTCAGAGACCTGAGTTTGAGGGGGGGTAGAAGAGGGTGCAGTTGGGCTGGGAGATGTCGTCGAAGCGGGCTGCTGAGTTGTTCCAGTAGAATGGGAAGTAGATTGGGTTTTGACGGAGCCAATAAATCCATCCGCGTGCGAGGCCGACGATGGTTTGGATGGATCATTAGTGGCACAGGTAGCATTTGGTATCAACTCGTACAGAGTACCAAATTGTGAATAAACTAAGTCTAGGTATTGAGCTCGGGCAATAGCTTCTTCCTCGGTGACTACACCACCCATGGCTACATCATGAGCGATTTGGGGTAACAATGATTTAGTGAACCATTCTGCTAATAATTGGTCAGGCATGATCTCTTTGATTATCCTTCATCGTCATCTCCATTCATGAATATGATCGGAGATGTGTACAGAGGTTGTCTGACAAAGGGAGGTTAATAGTTCAGTACCCCTCTCATATCGAATGGGTAGTTGGAAGTGTGTGAGGAAGGACATGGCGAGGGAGTTGAAATTGTGAAAAGAGGCACATGGTAGTTCAATATACCATTTTGTTGCAGAACCCATAAGCGTTCATTGAAAAAGACACAAATGTATAGAATCGTCCATGAGGGAGTTGGATGAACACCACAAATAGAAATTCATCGCGTGGTTGTTTGGGTCTTCTCCGGACTTTCCGTCGAATTTTGGGATATCAGAAGGAAGTTTAGCTGGAATAGTTGGCCAAACCGGAGAATGATAAATAGGATCGTTCGTTAACCGAGACAAGTCTGGAAGGTTCAGGGTTGCCAGAAAAGGTAGTTGTCGGTTAACCTGTGGGTAATACTGGTGTGGCATGGGGACACCAGTAGGGCCATACACTGGGTTATGCGGATAATTGTAACTAGTGGGCCATCTTGTATGAGGTTGGTGTTGACCAGGGTACATAGGATTTGAGGTGTTTTGAGAAACATGTGCGAGCGGAGGATAACCGGATGGGTTTTAAGGATTATAAGCTAGATTTGGTGTTTGTCCAAAAGGGGGTTGTTGTGGAGCTTGAGAATTGTGTTCTGTCGAGAACTGTGGGTTTCCTGGAAAAGGGATATTCCACGGATTAGGTGTGGCAGACACATTTGTCCATACAGTTGATGGTAGGCTCCGGATTGAGGCTGCCCTCCAATATGAGGGTGCCCCCCAAATGGAAGTTGTCCTCCAGTAGGAGGATGCCCCCAGCTTGAGGTAGAGTTCCCGAAATTTGAGAACCAGACACAAATGACTGATCGGTACCACTGAATGGGTTAAGACCACCAAGACCGGTCCCTCTGGGTTGTTGGATGGGTATGGAACTTCCCGGTATAACTTGGGTAGTAGTGGTAGTGGAAAGATTCAGTGCTCTGTACCCAAAAGGGAGTGATGATCTAGGTATTGGTGTTACTGGTGTGCCAATAGCATCTTGGCTGACCACCGCATTACCAGCGGGAATGGTCGGAATGTGAGGGACCATTGTAGAATGGGTCGTCTGGAGAGAAGAAGTAGACCTTGGGCCAACGGACGAAGTGTTCAGACCAATGGATGGTGTGGCCGTAAAAACGGTAGTACTGGTAAAATGGTTTAGGGGTACGGTGTAGGTGATAGGTGCGTCATCACCCATCCCCGTTCCATAAAGATCTCGCACCATGCGCGGTGGACTTCGAACAATGTCTGTGGTCCAAAAGGGGTCATCGGCTAAAGGTTTTGAATGAGACCCAGTTGGAATGTCAGAAGGATTGACGACGAAAAATTCACCAACTAAATTGAGTTGGAGGACACATCGTTCATATCCCTCCAGAATGCGAAAAGCTTCCGGAGACTCTGAAACAATTCAAAAATTCTCTAGAGGAGTGGGAACTTCTTCTTGGGAAGTTGTAGTATCTTGAACCTTGCTCTGTTGAGGAGATTCCTCTGTAGAATGAGGGGGTAAAGGGTTGTTCCCTTCCATATTTTCTGGAGGAAGTCCCTGTAGCCTCCACGAACGGCGTGGAGGGTCGATGTTGGCGAAAAAGAGTCGACAAAAAATATCTATGGCCAACTACCGAAAAGAAATAGCATACGCTAATAGAATCTAAGAATCACAACCAAGAAAACAGGACCTTTTTCCGATGACCGTACTAGTTGGTGATGAAATCCAACGTCGCGTGATCAAGTCAAGAAGGGGCGGGGATATGGTGGAGCAGTTACAATGGCGACCTACTTAACGGACTTACGCCTTGGTGCAAGCTTCCACGCAGTAATTGTGGATTTACCCTCCAAGGAGCCCGAGTGAGTTTGACCAATGTCTGTTCCAAGTACAGTGAGACTTCCCTTCACTGTCACCTTGTGTAAGACCCTAAATATTATGGCCACTAAGGTTACCAATTCGCAGTCAGCCCTTGAGCGGGTACAGTCGACAGTCCGATCCAAATGTACGGGCAGGGTATCTAGCCCGAAATCAACTAAAAATGCTTCCACACAGTAATTGTGGATTTACCTTTAAGCGATCCCCATAATACGATCTGGCCACTACAATCAGTCAAACCACAGAGGGATAATCCCCGTAGCTCTCCCGAATGCGACCTCGTGCGTAACCCCTGTGTGAGAGGGGGATCCCAAGCAGACTTATACGACAATTGGATTTGACTCTCCCTAACTCAGGATGCTAATGTTTGTTTTGCAAACTTTGGAGAGTTATGCTCATAGCCTAATCCAAAGTACTAAGCCTAGTCTACTATTGGTGGAGGATCCTAGAAAAGAAAACGTTCTAGATAATTTTTAATTAGCGTTCATTTTATAGTTGTTCTTTACTCAAAAGGGGTGCATGGAAGTGAAACGGATGGAATTATGACTCAGTCCCAAAAGTGCATCAAAGATGATAAGCAGTCATTTCTTTTTGATGAACATCTATCTAAGGGAGAGAGAGAGTTATTTTCACTAACAAGCACTAATAAGGAATGTCCTCAAACAAATTTTCTTCAAATCAAATCCGATGTGGTGCTAAAAACCTTTTGAAATACCTTCTAATACACAAAATCAATCATGAAGATGTCTCTTTATTGTTTGTATGTGAATAATGATTAATTCAAAACAATGCTCGTCTTGCTAATTATATTTTGGGATCAATGAAAATCAGACCAACACAAGCAAGAATCGTACAAAGAATACACCCTCTCGTCGTGGTCAAAACAAGAAGCGAAAGAGAAGAGAAAAATTAAAGAAAAACCAAAATTTTCACACCAAAAGAAATGTCGAAGAACAATGACCTTAACTAAGATCAAATGAAAAGATCCGTAGGCTTCTGATGTCCTTCACCAGAGTTTCTCGCTCAGTCAAAAAGGAGAGAACAAAAATGCATGGGTTCTAAAACTCCAAACAGCAGAAAAACTCAAATAACAATGAAGAAAGCCACAAAATCTAAACAGCAAAATGTTTGTTCTTCAAAAATAAAGATGTCAAAGCTGAAAAGGAAGAAGCATTGACTCACAGGGAGACTCAGCAAGTGAAACCCAGAGGTAAAACCCTGAAAAGAGCAATTCTGGAAAGTTTTTTGGCCAAAAGAGGGTTGGCGCTCTGTTGTAAAGGGAAAGGAGCATTATAGCACTCTGTGTAAGGCACTCAGGGAGTGTTGGCGCTCTGTTAACATAGGCACAAGGGTGCCAGGTTCAAAAAGCTCCTAAAATGTCAAAAAAAACCAAAAATTGCAGTCTAGTCTCGTCAATCAAGCTGAGTGCAATGGGGTAGGGAGTCAATTAGCTCATGAAATCAATCAAAAAGGGGTGAACCAGGTCTAAAAACAATCAAGGGGTAAGACAAGGTCTATGAAGAGAAATCAAAACAAACAGTTTCGATTTGAGGACTCCCCAGTGGAGTCGCCAGTTTCTGTTGTAGGAAAATCTCCCTGCGAACGGGTAGATTGCCTCAAAGAGCTAGACCCTAAACTCTAAGACAGAAAATGATTAACGTGGACATTGACTTCCTTTCAAATCTATACAAACTAATGCATGAAGAGGAAGGATAACAGAAGTACCTTTTTATCAACGTTTGTCCCTGCACGCTCCGAGTCGAGCTCCAATCTTTCGCTCCTCGATGAACCCTGTAGACAAACAAAGTACGACCACTTCCTACTCTATTGATATTAGCTTGAAAACAGATCTATCTATTGCCGATAATTTCATGTAAAATCAAACACAAACTAGAAAGAAACGGGCCAAGCGTGTCATATTAATAAGAACAACGACAACAGTACTTACAATTGTATATGTGAATGTGACAGCTTCGTCAACTCCCCTTTGTCTAACCCTTGCTCGAAAGATCCACGACCTGGATGATAGCAGCTTCACTGATCACTCTCCTTTAGTTGATTGTGTGTTTCCTATGAGATCATAGGTTTCATGCTAGAAATTCTTCCCCCTTTTCACCATCATAGAACCTGCTTATATAGGTTGAGAGAGGCTTAACCTCTTGAGGTATCTTTAGGGTAGGTTGAGGAATTCCCTCCTTAGATAAAGGATATTTTGATTGAACCAAGAATTCAAATGCAACTACCTTCCAAACTTGAAAGATCCTTCCCTTATTCTCCTCAACGGGCCAACCACTGCCCAGATTAGATAGCGCTCCCTCAAAAGGGGCATCAGAGCGCTATAGCGCTCCCTAGGATGCTCAAGGGGAGTGTCAGCGCTCCAAGGATGGATAGCGCTCCTTCAGAGGGGCAGTTTGTTGTTATAATGCTCCCTAAGACCTTATAGGGGAGTACCAGCGCTCCTACGGCTGATGTAGAAGAGCGCTCTCCTTCAAAACCTTTGTTTAAGAGCTCCTTTCAGGTGGTAAGAGTTCCTTTACTTCAGTTAATCATTCTCCCTCCTCCAAATAAAGTGTCTGAGGTATTCTAAATGTCTCCTTGATGTCGTCATCATGGCAGTATGCTTTGTTTGATGTTTGTGACACTTGTGAATGACATGCGACATTTGCAACAGTTGAGAAGAACATGCGACACTTACGACACTTATCGAAGTGAGAAATATTGAGGTGTAACACCTATGATGATATGGGGAAGGTAATGCATGAAATCAGATTGGTTCTGAGGTCGAATGAGTTTATGGATTTGATTTCATAACTTAGTGAAACACAAGTTGAAATACTTGATGGTCTCACCATTCTTATAGGCGATGTTATTGTACTTTTGTAACTGCTCAGCTGGGATTTTAGATTGCCCATAGGTGGACTTGAACCAATAAAATAACTCCTCCTAAGTAGACAAAATATTAGGAGGAAGGTCAAAGAAATCAATTGCAACCTTTCCTTCCAAGGAATGGACGAATAAGGGCATGCAAGTATCGTTGTCATTGGCTCCTATGTTGTGAAAAGCATTAGAAAATGCCACCGGTTGTTTATTTGCAGTGACAGTGTTATTCCTCGAAAACCTAGGGAGATGCTATTTGAATTTAGGAAGTGGACAAGTAGCAGGTGCTAGGTTAAGAGGAGAGGAAACATGCCACAGTGTGGTTGTGGTGTCTTCTTCAAACTGAAAAAGCCCATACTTTTTAATGACTTTGGTGGGGTTTGTGGTAGATTGGAAATGGATATGGTGGCTATATAAACTACCAATCATTGATGAAGTTGAAGACTCAGAGGAGGAAGCACTTCTAGTGCCACTGGAGCCACCACTAGATGCCATCTTGTGGATGATAGGTGAGGGAGAGAAAGATGAACTGGAAGAATCAGAAAAAGTTCTCCTTAGAGCACTTTGTTGAGTTATTAACACAACATTCCTTCTTCCTATTTCAGCAATAGGATTAATTTCGGGTGATAAGCCTCTTTTTCTCCTAGAAACACGAGTGTCTAAGGACATGAAAGGAAGGCCAAAGTTGAAGGAACAAGAAGGTTATTGTTGACTTCTAGGTTGTCTACATCTAACTTCCCAACGTTCTTGGGCACTAATGTATCGTTCAATTGTTGCCCATGAATGATTAAGCTCAGCCCGAGTATTAGCAGTGTCTAAAATGGTGTTAAACAAATTCAAAGCAATGTTGGTATGATCTTGAAGACTGGGCTCAATATTGAGCTCCCTTGCAACATGTACAGTCATTAAGAAATAAAACAGTCAAAGAATCAATATCAGAAAAAATAGATGTATTTGATGTTGATCAAGCATAAAAATTAACAAGAGAGATATTGAAGATCTCCCGAGTATGGTCGCCAAATAAATGTTGAGGAAAAGATATGAAATGATCTTTGTTACACCTCAAAATTACTCACTTTGATAGTGTCGCAAGTGTTGTCATTACAAAGGTCGCAAGTGTCGCATTTTGCTCACAAGGTCGCAAGTGTCGCATGTTGCTCACAAGTGTTGCAAGTGTCAAGCAAAGCATACTGCCATGATGCCTATGTCGTGCCTATAACGACATGAGAAGGACACTTGAAACACCTCAAACATTTGATTTGGAAGAGGATAAATGAGTCAGCAGGCTTGCAAACCTTTTGCCATCTGAAAGCACCTCAAAAACTGAGTTTTTGGAGGGGAGTGCTCCCCCTTACACTGTCTCGGAGCGCCGGCGCTCCCCCTTACACTGTCGGGGAGCGTTATAACGCTCCCCTGGCCCTTTTGAGGGAGCGCTATAGATTTTGGAGCGTTGGCGCTTCCCTTAACCTTTTCAGGGAGCGCTACAACGCTCTGATTGCCCTTTTGAGGGAGCGCTACCTATTCTGGGCGGTTGTTAAGTTGTTGAGATGAATGGGGGAAGCATCTTTTCATTCTTGGAAGGCAGTTGAGCTCGAATCCCTGATCAAACCATGATCCTAGGGCAGATCCTCAACTGAAGGAGGCAAATCCTCAACTTCCCCAAAGATATCTCAAGTGGTTAAAGCCTCTCCAAGGCTATATAAGCAAGCTCTCTAATGGTGAAAGAGGACTGCAAAATGAAGAATCACACCAAACTTATGATCTCATAAGTGGTGCGGGGGAGATATGAGCATATGAAACTTATGATCTTGGAGGAAACTTACAGTCAGCCAAAGGAGAGTGATCAGTGAAGTTGTTGTTATCCAGGTCGTGGATCTTTCAGGCAAGGGTTAGACGAAGGGGACTTGACGAAGCTGTCGCATTCGCATCTACGATTTTAAGCACTGTTGTCGTTATTCTCATTAATATGACACGCTTGGCCTGTTTCTTTCTAGTTTGTGTCTGATGTTGCATGAACTTATCATTAACTGATAGATCTGTTTTCAAGCTAATATCAATAGAGTAGGAAGTGGTCGTACCTTGTTTTGTCCACAGAGCTCAACGAGGAGCAAAGGATTGGAGTGCAACTCAGAGCGTGCAGGGACAAACGTCGATTAAGAGGTACTTCTGTTATCCTTCCTTCTCATGTATTAGTTTAGATATATTTGAAAGGAAGTCAGTGTCCACGTTAAGCATTTTTCTGTCTAGGGTTAAGGTCAAGCCTTAGAGGCAATCCACCTGTCCGCAGGGAGATTTTCCTACAACAGAAACTGGCGACTCCGCTGGGGATATAGCCTCAAATCAAAACCTCTTGTTTGGATTTTTATCCTCATTGACCTTGTTCTGTCCCTTGATTGTTTCAGACCTGGTTCACCCCTCTTTGATTAGTTTCATGAGGTGATTGGCTCCTTACCTTGTCACATTCAACATAATTGTCAAGCTTGAATCTCATTTTTTGAAATTTTTTGACATTTCTGGGGATTTTAGACCCTGGCGCCCCTGTCCTAGTGTTAACAGAGCGCCAGTGCTCCTGAAGGCTTTGCACAGAGCATTATAATGCTCCTTGCCCTTGGCAACAGAGCACCAGCCTCCTTTTGGCCCAAAAACCCTCTAGAACTGCCTTTTTCAGGGTTTGCCTCTGTGTGTCTTCTGCTGGGTGATCTAGTGAGTCAATTTTTCTTCCTTTTCAGCCTTGACATCTGTCTTTTGAAGGATAAATACCTTGTTGATTGTATTTTGTAGCCTCCTTCACCATTTTCATTGAGTTTTTCCCTGTTGAGTGAAATTCGAAGTCCATGCATTGCTTTTCTTTCCTCATCAACTGAGTACAAACCCTGGTGAAGGTCATTAAAGGCCTACAGACCTCTTTGTTTTGATTTCACTCGAGGTCAGTGTTCTTCAACTCTTGCTTTTGGGTGTGAATTTTGCTTCTTTCTTTGATTGTTTCTTTTCTTTCGCTTTTCGTTTTGATTGCTACGAAGGGTGTATTGTTTGTGTGACTTTTTCTTATGCTAGTTTGGTTTTCATTCATACCAAGAAGATAATTAGCAAA
>ML828149.1:0-52292 GCA_009831015.1 Picea engelmannii | reverse complement strand
GACATAAAGCAATCATTTATTTCATTCCAATTCATCAAAGAACCATTCTCTTTACAAAATTTCTTGAGAAAGTTTTGGACCAAAGTCAAACTTAGACGTCCCCAATGAAACATACAAAAGGACTTTTGACAGAAAGTAAAAACCAAACTTTAAAAAATGGATTAGCTTGCCATAGATTGTTGCCCACTCGACTCTGCACAATAGCCTTTGTTAGTCATGAAATCTAATTCACAAACAGAGAAGTCTACATAGACTATCAAAGATAGATCAACACCTCTGAAAAACAAGTGTCTGAATGATGTAATCCGGCCCTGAATCTTGTTGTCTACAATAATACCCTGCTATCATAAAAAAGAATTAGGCTTCTAATGAATTAAGGAATGAATGAAAACTAAATTATCTCAACAAAACTCAAAGAGAAAACATTAGTATGCTTCTCCTTATATTCTCCCTTTGTTCCTCTCTTTCCTTTTGCCTTTAAGAAAATTAGAATTCGTTGAAGTAGTTGAACTACTTCTTTAGTTAAGTTAACTAAAACTCAACCAACTTTTTAGTTAAGGGGGAAAGTAATAAATCATAATAAGGGTTTTTAAATAAATAATAACTAGTAGGTGGGACCCCTTGTGACTCCCTTTAGATTTTAACAATCATAACACAACTAGTTAATCAAACAAAACATTCCTCCTTGTGACTCCCATCATCACATTATGTAACACACCCACGATGGGGAAAAAAAAAAAAATTGTCCTCCTTACAAGAACAGATCATTTCCCTCTACGGTTACTAATTTGGGAAGTCTGAGACTCAGCCTGACCCTCCGGTCAATATTCTTCGATTCTCTAAGTCAATTAAGATTTTGAGACGTGATAGTCTCGCCTCCTAATCAAACACAGGCCCTTCTGACTTCTGGTGTAGGTCTTATGATACCCACGATCTTCTCCTTCGTGCTTCAGTGAAGACTCAGAGTTGGCATTAACCCCTTTTTTCTTGGTCCCTCCTTAGATGTGACCTTGGGCAATGACCTCATGCAAACACATAATTGTGGGCGCGGCCAAAGGCGGTTTGAAACCAAACTACTTTTCGGACCATAATTCTCCTCGAGCCTCCACGTGTCCTTTCTCCAAAACCGGGGTTTGGATTGTGGCTCACCCTCAAATTTTTAAAGTCCGTGCACCTCCGATCCTCGCAATGCTACAGGACCATCGATCTCCCGATATTGATGGTACTATCGGAACTGACAGTTCATATCTACCCTCCTAAATCAACGGATGTGATCTCCTTCATAATTCCGGACTTCAGACTTTTCAAATCTCAAACCCTGCGTTCCTTCGCACATCAATATTTTGGAGTTGACAATCTATGGACACATGTCCCCCTAAATCAACAACCCTACTTTTACTTTGAGTGTTTGACCTTTCAACTAGATCAACGGTCCTATGGCCCTCTTCTCGATCAACGGTCGATATCTCCTTCGGGTCTCCGAACTTCTGAGATCTCAAATCTCAAACTTGACCCTTTTTTCCCAATGACTTTTATCTAAAGGTTATAATCCACTGACGTGTGTCCACTTGATCTGACGATCAAGGATTACTTCAGGTCTTTACTCGAAGTCCACAGATTTACGCCACGTCTCCTCTAGATCTGACGACTATGAGTTACTTCGAGACTTTACCCAGAGTCTACATATTCACGCCACGTGTTCTCCAGATTTGATGGTTCAGATCTACTTCGGATGATCCGACGGTCGACATTTACTTCGGGTCTTTTCCCGAAATCCACAGATTCATGCCACCTTTCCTCTGGATCTAACGGTCCAAATCTATTTCAGTGCTTCGGCTCTTTGGCTCCTTGACACTTCGGTGCTTCGGCGTTTCGGGCTTTGAGAGTTTCAACTCTCAATCTAAAAATCTCGAGGTGATTTCTTTGAAGTCTACGATCTATCGTCACGTGTCCTTCTGGATCTGACGGTTATGAATTACTTTGGGACTTTACCTGGAGCTGACAGATCTACACCATATCTCTACTGAACTCCAATGGCTCAGATTCACTTCGGGTGATTCGACGCCTGAGATTTACTTCGGACGATCTGTGGATTCAGATTGACTCCAGTTGATCGGACGATTGAGATTTACTTCGGATTTTTGGCTCTCCGGGCTTCGGAAATCTCAAGTCTCAAACTTTCCTCCTCCTAAACTCACGGTATATGATGGCTCAGATTCACTTGGGCGATCCGATTCTTGATTTTTACTTTGGACGATCTGATGATTCATATTCACTTTGGCTGATCGGACAATTGAGATTTTACTTTGGATTCTCGGCTCTCCGAGCTTCAGAAATATCAAGTCTCAAACCTTGGTAAGTTCTCTCTCTTGCATTTGAGAAGCCCTAAGGCTCATGCACCTTGCTTTGATCATATGGTTGTTGATCCTTTTCACTATGATCCAACGACCATTGTCGCTCCTCCTCCTAAGCTTCTGACTTGCTGTGACTTAGAAGATTTTCTAAGTGCTCGAAGGATTCGATCTTTTCTCCTCCTACGGGCCCGTCTCCTAGATTTTGTCTGCGCTCCTGAAAGCGCTATCTCTTCTGAGCTTGATATCCTTGAAGATTTCATTGTCCCACACGCTCCTTGTGTTTCAGGGATCACATCAAAATCAGGCCTAAGGTCAACAATGATCGACTATTCACAGAAATTATGGGGCCTCAAAATGCGTGCTCTTTACCAGAGATTTTGACCTCCGCAATCTAGAAAGTGCTCACTCAATTCTAGTCTAACCGAGATTGTTGATCTTCCAGCCCATTGAGATCAACAACAAGGGTGAATTGTGGGCCATGAACTAGCGCATCCGTTATTTTCACCTTCGCGCTCCGTAGTGATTCCCCACCCTCGATCTTTGTTCATAGATCGACAGTTCATAGCAATTGCGGGGTTCAACTTGGCTATCGTGAAATTTGACATCTTGGAGCCTCGAGCTCCAAGGTTCCTATAACTCTTGGGCTATGATCCCCGCTCTTAGTCGGATTTTTGGTTAAGGGAATAGCGCTAGTTCAAAGTCTCCTAGACTACCAGTCTAAAGGGAACACCTTCCCAACTCACAGAGCTTTAAGCTCTGAATCAAGGCAAAGTAACTTGTGAGGTTACCAAAACGGTAGCTATGCCTGGAGGCTTGATCCAACTCCAGAATGGTGATGTAAATTCTTGGGGAAAGCGCCTTCGAGTGATTAAACTGGGGCATATGGAAAATCAAGATGAAATATAGGTTCTCAAGGGAATGAATGCATACTGATAACTTAATCATTTAATACAAAGAAAGAACCCTTTATAGACATGTAATTACTCACATGCATCCATTATTTACAATTCAAAGCATAAGGCAAGAAAACACTTATCAGAACCATAGAGCGTGATGCGACTACTGAAAGGGGTGCTCGTTTCCACCCAACCATAGGCTCAGTCACTCCCAATTGATTTATCATTGGCCACCACCGAGCTTAAGCCACGATGATTTGAGATTTAATCTCTTACTTCCACCTCAACGGAATTTGGGGATGAAGGTTACTCTCTTTCTCCCAATATAGAAATAGATAAGGACGAAGGTTACTCTCCTTCTCCTGGTTCAATCTCTATTTTATGTGATCAAAAATCATTGTTCCTCTTTCAGTCCTTCCTCGAACCCAAGATTTTCTGCTCTCGTCTCTGCATTTTTCTATAGATCTTCCTCTGCCCACCACACTTCCTTCCTTGCCTTCCTCAGCAAGATTGCATGTGGCTCGAATTCCCAGTCCGTCGTCAGGTCTGGAATCCTTACGGATGGGAGGTCTTCCCCATCCCCTCATTAACTCTTGAGGAGTTCTTCCCACCTACCAGCCTGACTGTAATTCATTCCTGGGTCAGAGGGTTGTTCTTATTTGAGAAATTAATTCCAGCATGGTACTGGTTCGGTGGAGGTTAAAGCAACCATTTTGGGTCCCCTCCACCACCTTTCATAGCATTTGTGGTTTTCTCTTAGCACATCCCCTCTTTCAGCAATCATGCAACACGTAACCATTTTCTATTAAAATAACATAATTTACATTCATCGACCTTTTGTACAAAGTTCCATCAAATCAAACATTCACACTTTTAGGTTTGCCATAGTTCCTTGGCCAATATAGTTATATTTACAGACTAGGGGAAACAAGGTGTTACAATTCCCTCCCCCTTAAAGGAACATCATCCTCGATGTTCTATCTGTCAACAAGACATGTATGTACAGGAGTAAACAAAATTGGATATGCTTGTCTCATAGCATCCTCCATTTCTCGTGTAGCCTCATCTGGGCCAAAGTGTTTTCACTGCAACTTAACTTGTGAAAAGGTTTGGTTCATGAGTGATGTTTCCTTCCTGTCTAATATGCATTGGGGTTCTGGCAGGAATTATCCCTCTGGATCCACCTGGATCATAGACCAGTCAATCTAATGATTAGCATCATGTACATATTTTTTCAATAATGAAACCTGAAAAACATTATGTTCCTTTATAGTGGGAAGGAGTGCTAGCCTATAGGCTACAGGTCCCACTCTATCTAAGACTTCAAAGGGTCCACAATACCGAGGTGCCAATTTGGCACAGGCTCCCATTCTCAGGGAAATCTTCCTGGGTCTAACTCTAAGATAGACATGGTCTTTGGTCTTGAACTCTCTGGGAGTCCTATTTTTGTTGGCGTAACTATGTTGTCTATCCTGAGAAATCTTCAGATTTTGTCTTATTTGAACCACTTGTTGTTCCATTTCTTTCAGCATGTCGGGTCTGATTGTAATTCTATCCACTAGGTTACTCCAGCTGATTGGAATCTTTCACTGTCTACCATAGAGGGCTTCAAAAGGGCTCATCTTCAAGGATTCCTGATAATCGTTGTTGTAGGAAAACTCTACCAGTGGTAGGTAGCCTTCCCACTTCTTAGGTTGATGCATTACATGCATCCTTAGCATGTCTTCTACTATTTGGTTCACTCTTTTTTTCTGTCCATCAGTTTGAGGGTGATAAGTTATGTTGAACAACAATTTTGTCTCAAAACTAGCCATTAGGGATTTCCAAAAGCTTGAAGTGAATTAGTTATCTCGGTCAGATACAATTTCCTTGGGCATGCCATGCAGTCTAAATATCTCCTTCATGAAGATGTTGGCAATATCTATGGCCTTGCAAGTTGATTTGACAGGAACAAAATGAGTAGACTTACTCAGTTTGTCCACCACAACCATGATGGCATCATTTTGCTTGGTCGACTTTGGTAATCCGATGATGAATTCCATGGAGATGGTTTCCCATTTCCATTATGGGATCGGTAGGGGTTGTAACAATCCGGCTAGATGTCGGTGTTCTACCTTAACTTGTTTCCATTCTAGGCACTTAGCTAAATAGTTAGCTATGTCTTTCTTCAATCCAAGGCAATAGAATTGTTTCCTAGTGGCAGTGATCATCTTCTGATATCCTAGGTAACCAGAATATGGTCTCTTATGTAGTTCATCCCTTATGAACCTCTTCAATTCATCACAGTTTGGAACATACAATATGTTTATGTAAGTTAGCAGCCCTTCCTCAAGCATCTGGTAGCCTTCATACTTTAGCCCTATAGGATATTTCCTTAGGTATGAAGTCATGGTCTTGAAGAATACATCTGTCTCTTGTGAATTTCTTATTCTTTCCCTAACATTCGTTTCACAGGTGCTTACTACTTCTAGATGAATCATTTTTATACTTATGCTAAGGGCATCGGCCACCCTATTTTCCTTTCCTTTTATGTGTTTGATTTTGAAATCGAATTCACTTAAGAGAGTCGTCTACCTAGATTTCCTAGAATTGAGTTTTGGTTGATCAAACAGGTGTCTCAATCCACAATGGTCTGTCATAAGCACAAATATCCTACCCAAGAGGTAGTGCCTCCACATTTTTAAAGCATGTACTATGGCAGCCAACTCTAGGTCATGGATCACATAATTGATCTCATGTTCATTTAATTTTCTAGACACGTAGCAAATTACACTTCCATCTTGCATAAGGACTCATCTGAGTCCTTCCTTGTAGGCATATGTACACACGAGGAAATCATTATCCGGGTCTGCAATCTTTAGCATGGGTGCATGGGTTAGGAGGTATTTCATTTCCTGAAATATTTCTTCACATTTTGATGTCCAAATGAATTTAATCCCCTTTTTCTGAAGGGCAATGATTGGACAACCATTATTGGAAAACCCTTTTATGAACCTTCTATAGTATCCTTCTAAGCCCATGAAGGATATAATATCGGATACATCCTTCAGGGTAGGCCATTCCATAATAGATATGATCTTCTCAGGGTCTACAGCCACCCCTTCCTTAGTTATGACATGGCCTAAGTAATGGACTTTCTTCTGAAAGAAATTGCACTTGTTAAACTAAGCGTAGAATTGGTGCTCTCTTAGTAATTGAAGTACTAAGATGTTCTTCGTGCTCCTCCCTATTATTGGAGTGGATTAGGATATCATCAATGAAAACCAATACAAATTTGTCCAAGAATTTGCTAAGTACATTATTCATCAAGCACATAAAAGTGGTGGGGGCATTGGTTAACCCAAATGGCACCACCACGAATTCATAGTGACCATGCCTCATCCTGAAGGTTGTTTTGTGGATGTCTTCATCCTTAATCCAGACTTGGTGGTATCCAAACCTTAAGTCAATCTTCGAGAAGATGGAAGCACCTCCCAATTGGCCGAACATGTCATTGATTCTTGGTAAGGGGTACTTGTTCTTTATGGTTGTCTTATTGAGTTGTCTGTAATCTATGCACAGTCGGAGTGTGCCATATTTATTTTTCACAAACAAGATGGGCACTCCCCATGTAGATACGCTGGGTTGGATGTAGCCTTTGTCCATCATATCCTTTAGTTGTAGCTTGAACTCAACCAGCTCTAGCGTGCTCATTCTATATGGTGTTCTAGATGTTGGTACCACTCCTGGTGTAAGTTCTATCGAGAAGTCGATATCCCTTATCGGAGATAGACCTAGTACATCTTTTGGGAACACGTCCTTGTATTCTCTTAATATGGGGTGGTCCTCTAGGTTTGGTTTTTCATTCTCAATAGATTCCAGTACCTATATGGCATATAAGGAACACCCCTTGTTGCAATAATTTTTCATTTGAAGGGTTGATATTTGTCTCACTGAGACAGGCTTCTGAATCCCTTAGAGGGTCGTTTTTCTCCCTTCTTCATTTACACATTCTAAAGTTTTATGATAACATTCCACTTTAGTTTTATAAGAAGCCAACCAATCCATACCAATCAACAAGTCATAAGATCCCAGGGGAAGTATGTTAAAGGTCGCTCGGGTGGGAAATCCACCCATGATGAATTGACAGGATGGTATGACCTCTGCCACCTTTCTTTTGGTTCCAGTGGCTAATCACACCAACCACTGTTTAACATGTCTAATTGGTTGCAGTTTACACTTATCAACAGTCTGAGGGGCCACATAACTCAAATTAGAACCTGGGTCAATTAAAATAGAAACTAGATGGTTGGCGATCATACCTTCCAGATCCACCACTGAAGCTTGGTGGTCGGCTTGATTATTGTCCAAGGCTGCATAGACTCATGGCATGCTCCTAGCCACATCATTGACGGTGGTAGCTTCTTGGATATTGTAGATTCTCTTATTGTTTTGTTGTATGTGTGGGCAGTCCCTCAATCGATGATCTTCTCCACAACCCCAACATTTTAAGGGTTCCTTCTTTAAGTTATCAGTCTTTTCTGGGACTGTCTTAAAAGGTTTATTTCCACTTTTAGAGGAGAAATTTTGTTGATATACACTTCTAGTAGTAAGGATCCTTATAGAATATTTTCCATGGTTCTTAAATCTTGAGGATTTAAACCCCTTCTTATGGAATCCCCAACTACTCCTCTTCTTCCATTCCTCGTGAGGTCTTGTCTTACTCCTAAACTGTTCATAACAATACCTCGCCTTCCTAATAGCTTCTTATAAGGTCTTTGGTTCATCAAACTCAATCCTGTCCCGATAGGTGGTAACCCACTAATGAACCATTGAATTTTTACTTTTTCATCTTTTATGTAGGGTACATACCTCAGTAGTTCAAGGAATTTATTGACAAATTCATCCATGGTGAGCTACCCTAGCCTAAGTTCATAGAATTCCTTAGTCTTCCCATCCATGTATCTCTCTAACAAATACTTCTTCCTGAATTATTTCTCAAATTGTTTCCATGACAAGTCCTTCTCATGGACTCCTTTCACATTCCTAAGGTCTTCCCACCAAATGGAAGCCTTTCCATTCAGGTTAAAGATGGTTATTCGAACCTTCAAGTTTTCAGAGTAGTCATGGATTCTGAAGTATTTATTTAAACCAAGTAGCCAAACTTCAGCCTCTTCTCCCCTCCTAATCTCTCCATCGAAAGAAGGTGGTTTGGATTTCTTGAATTCTTCAGGATCATGATTTTTGGAACGCTTTCATTTCTTTTCTTTCCTTTGAGAATGTGAGTTTTCTCTGCTACTAGAAGATCCTTTGGATTTTCCAGTATCCTTTCCAGAGGACTCTATCGATGAGTGTCCATTGCCTCTAGGTTGTGCCTTCTTTGAGGCACTTCTCCAGTGTGGTCACTTATGGAGTCATGTTTTTGGATCTCAGGTGGACTTTGAATTCTCTTCTTATGTTGTCAATCCACATGATTGGTTGTGGGTTCATGTTGTAGTTGCCTTTGTATGTCAGACAAGCTCTATAGAAAGACTACGTTAATTTATGTTTGTTTTTCTTGATCCTTTATCAATCTCTCGTTGTCAACCTTGCAACTCTGTAATTCAGCCCTAAGGCTCCTTACAGTTTCAGCCATATCGGGAGGGGTTTCCACTGTCCTCCTTTCGTCAGATTCTTCGCCTCTATTGTGGGAGCCATCCCCCACTTCATGACACGTCACCATCCTTTATTCTTGAAGTTTTCTCGTGATCTACTGACTGCTCGAGTGTTGACAAAAACACTTATTGTTAGATAACATTCTATTAGTTCATGAACAATACACAGCTCATTTTGTTAAATGCACACACACAACAGAAATTTTCATTCTTTTCTTTGATAACATTTTTAACCAGAATTTTTAAGAAAGAGGTAAGGTAGAGTGTCACTCTTTTAAAAGTACTCCAAATAGAGTTTTTAATCGACTCGTCCATGAGCCCAAGTAGGCCAAGTGTTGTAACCATGCTCTGATACCAATTTGTAACACACCCACGATGGGGAAAAAATTAAAAAAAAATTGTCCTCCTTACAGGAACAGATCCTTTCCCTCTACGATTTCTAATTTGGGAAGTCCAGGAATCAGCTCAACCCTATGGTCAAGATTCTTTGATTCTCTAAGTCAAACAAGACTTTGAGACCTAATAGTCTCACCTCCTAATCAAACATAGGCCCTTCTGGCTTCTATTGCAGGTCTTATGATACTCATGACCTTCTCCTTCGTGCTTCGGCGAAGACTCGGAGTTGGCGTTAGCCCCTTTTTTCTTGGCCCCTCCTCAGATGTGACCTTGGGTGATGACCTCACGTAAACACACAATTGCAAGCGCAGCCAAAGGCAGCTTGAAACCAAACTACTTTTTGACCCACAATTCTCCTCGATCCTCCACGTGTCCTTTCTCCAAAATCGGGGTTTGGATTACATCCCGCCCTCAAATTTTTAAAGTGAGCGCACCTCTGATCCCCGCAATGCTACGGGACCGTCGAACTCTCGATATTGACGGTATTGTCGGAACTGATGGTTTAGATCTGACCTTTTCAAATCCACGGACCATATCTTCCCCTCCTAAATCAATGAATGTGATCTCCTTTGTAATTTCAGACTTCGGACTTTTCAAATATCAAATCCTACTTTCCTTCGTACATCAATCTTCTGGAGTTGACGATCTGCAAACACTTGTCCTCATAAACCAATGGCCCTGCTTCTACTTCGAGTGTTTCACCTTTCAACTAGATCAATGGTCCTGTGGCCCTCTTCTCGATCAATGGTCAAGATCTCCTTCGGGTCTCCGGACTTCTAAGATCTCAAATCTCAAACTTCACCCTTTTTTCCCAATGACTTTTATCCAAAGTTTATAATCCACTGACGCATGTCCACTTGATCTGATGATCAAGGATTACTTCGGGTCTTTACCCGGAGTCCACAGATTTACGCCACGTCTCCTCTAGATCTGAAGACTATGAATTACTTCAAGAATTTACCCGGAGTCCACAGATTCACGCCACGTGTTCCCCAGATTTGATGGCTCAGATCTACTTCGGACGATCTGACGGTCGACGTTTACTTCAGGTCTTTGCCCGGAATCCACAGATTCACACCACATGTGCTCTGCATCTAACAGTCCATATCTATTTCGATGCTTAGGCTCTTCGGCTCCTCAGCACTTCGACACTTCGACGCTTCGGCGTTTCGGGCTTCGGGAGTTTCAACTCTCAATCTGAAACTCTCAAGGTGATTTCTCTGAAGTCTATGATCTGTCGTCACGTGTCCCTCTGGATCTGATGGCTATGAATTACTTCGGGACTTTACCCAGAGCTCATAGATCTACGTTATGTCTCTACTGAACTCTTACAGCTCAAATTCACTTCGGGTGATCTGATGCCTAAGATTTACTTCAGACGATCTGACGATTCAGATTCACTCCGGTTGATCGGATGATTGAGATTTACTTCGGATTTACAGCTCTCCGAGCTTCGAAAATCTCAAGTCTCAAACTTGCCTCCTCCTAAACTCACGGTATCTGACGGTTGAGATTCACTTGGGTGATCCGACACTTGAGTTTTACTTCGGACAATCTAACAATTCAGATTCACTCCAGCTGATCGAACGATTGAGATTTTACTTCGGATTTTCAACTCTCTAGGCTTCGGAAATCTCAAGTCTCAAACCTTGGTAAGTTCTCTCTCCTACGTGTGTGAAGCACTAAGGCGCATGCACCTTGCTCTGATCAGACAGCTATTGATCCTTTTCACTATGATCCGATGGCCATTGTCACTCCTCTTCCTAAGCTTCTAACTTGCTCTGACTAAGAAGATTTTCTAAGTGCTCAAAGGATTCGACCTTTGCTCCTCCTACGGGCCTATCTCTTGGATTTCGTCTGCACTCCTGAAAGTGCTATCTCTTCTGAGCTTGATCTCCTTGAAGATTTCATATTCCCGTGCTCTCCTTACATTTCAGGGATTGCGTCAAACTTAGATCGAAGGTCAACGACGATCGACAGTTCACAAAAATTGTGGGGCCCCAACATGCATGCTCTTTACCAGAGAGTTCAACCTCTGCAATTTGGAAAGTGCTCTCTCTATTCTATTCTAACTGGGATCGTTGATCTTCCAGCCCATCAAGATCAATGGCAAGGGTGAATTGCGTGCCGCGAACTAGCGCATGTGTTATTTTCACCTTCGCGCTCCGCAGTGATTCCCCACCCTCGATCTCCATTCATAGATCGATGGTTCATAGAAATTGTGGGGTTCAATTTGACTATCGTGCAATTTGACATCTCGGATCCTCGAGCTCCAAGGTTCCTAGACCCAGGTTACGTGGATCTTCATATAACTCTTGGGCTATGATCCCTGCTCTTAGTCGGGTTTTTGGTTAAGGGAATAGGTGTTAGTTCAGAGTCTCCTAGACTATTGGTCTGAAGGGAACACCTACCCAACTCGCAGAGCTTTAATCTGTGAATCAAGGCAAAGTAACTTGTGAGGTTACCAAAATAGTAGCAATTCCCAGAGGCTTGCTCCGACTCCAGAACGGTGATGTAAATTTTTGGGGAAAGCACCTTCGAGTGATTAAACTGGGGCGTATGGAAAAACAAAATAAAAAATAGGTTCTCAAGGGAATGAACACATACTCATAACTAAATCATTTAATATAGATAAAGAACCCTTTATAGACATGTAATTACTCGCATGCATCCATTATTTACAATTCAAAGCATAAGGCAAGAAAACACTTATCAAAACCATAGAGCGTGATGTGACTGTTGAAAGGGGTACTCATTTCCACCCAACCATAGGCTCAGTCACTCCCAATGGATTTATTACTGGCCACCCCCGAGATTAAGCCACGATGCTTTGAGATTCAATCTCTTACTTCCATCTCAACAGAAGTTAGGAACGAAGGTTACTCTCCTTCTCCCAATACAGAAATAGATAAGGATGAAGGTTACTCTCCTTCTCCTGGCTCAATCTCTATTTTCTATGATCATAACTCATTGTTCTCTTTCAGTCCTTCCTCGGACCCGAGAGTTTTCACTCTCGTCTCTGCATTTTTTCGTAGGTCTTCCTCTGCCCACCACACTTCCTTCCTTGCCTTCCTCAGAACGATTGTGTGTGGCTCGAATTCCCAGTCCGTGGTCAGGCCTGGAAGCCTTATGGATGGGTGATCTGCCCCATTCCCTCATTAACTCTTGAGGAGGTCTTCCCACCTACCAACCCAACTGTAATTCATTCCTAGGTCAGAGGGTTGTTCTGATCTTAGCAATTAATTCCAGCATGGTACTGGTTCAGTGGAGTTTAACGCAAC
This sequence comes from Picea engelmannii, assembly GCA_009831015.1. NCBI lineage: Eukaryota > Viridiplantae > Streptophyta > Pinopsida > Pinales > Pinaceae > Picea > Picea engelmannii. Next base: position 39,732 of record ML828149.1, on the reverse strand, counting down.
CATTATAGGTCCCCTCCACCACCTTTCATAGAATTTGTGGTTTTCTCTTAGCACATCCCCTCTTTTAGTAGTCATGCATCACGTAACCATTTTCTATTAAAATAACAGAATTTACATTCATCGACCTTTTGTACAAAGGTCCATCAAATCAAACATTCACAGTTTTAGGTTTGCCATAGTTCCTTGGCCAATACAGTTATATTTACAGACTGGGGGAAACAAGGTGTTACACATTCATATTTGACAATTTATATAAATTATAATTGAAACTATTTCCAAAAATATATTACCCATATATCCAAAAAATTATGTGTTGTCCAAAAATTCAGAAGTCAACTGTTCTCAACAATTAATAAATAAAAACTTAAAATCCATGTTTTCCACTCTGGGAGTCAATCTTTCCCTTGTTGTTGTTGTCACCTTTTGATCTCTCTGAATTTTCCTTAGGTTGTGTGGAGCCTTTAGGCCTAATCTCATTGATCACATGAGAGCAATCATCTCTCAAATGCATGCGGGAGGACACAGATTTATCAGAATCATTTGAAGGTGAGGAATGGGAAGCAGTGGCTTTTCCTTTGTTAGGGGCATGGTGGGCCTCGATTTTCAACCTTTTGCTTGCATGGGAAGACTGAACTGGTGAGTGGACAGGGGCAGCTTGGAAGATTTTATTGATAGGCGGAGGAGCAGGTAAAGACAAGTTAGGCCAACCACGATGTTGGTAGACTATCAGGTGGACAATCTCTTGTCATCTGTCATTTTCAATAACTTCGGGTTGTAGTGAAACATGAGGAGGCACGGGAATACTAGGGACCTCTGGGGCTTGGAAGGGAGGCCTTTCAGGCCTAGGTTGGACCACTCCTTTCCCAATCTAGTTAAAAAACCCAACTTTAAATAGTTGGCCTAAGCCTTGCAAGTCTGCATCAAAGTGTATAGAGAATCTTGGCCTTTTAGGGCCCCTGTTCCAATTACCTCTTCCTTGGTTACCCCTGCCATGGCTACCTCTGCTGAAAAATATCACTCATGTATGCATAATTGATTAGAAAATAGTTTCTTTAACAACCATACATGATAGGTCCTTTTAAATATGAAATAAAATTTGGCTCAACAACATATCAGACTCATGCAACCCAATCCATACAAATTGTTTAAAAGTTGTCAATGAGCAGGGGGTGAACAAAGGTTCTGGGATATGCGAGGGGTTGTATTGAGCGAAAAATGTTAAAATGAGGGGGAAAATATCATGACTACTACTCACAGACAACAAACAATCAATTGTATCGTAAACCAAAAGAATATATCACTATAATTCATCCCTTTGATCCCTTAACTGTCATAATACAGAACTTATCTTAACTGTAATTAAATTTTAGGAACAGGGAGTGGATAGTGAATATGGGAAGGTGAGGGGAATTTTAATTAGCGAAAAGTGAAATAATGGTATGGGAAAAGAGCAAATATTGTTCAAAAAATCAATTAAGTAATCCATACAAACAGTTCTATATCCAATACAACTATTCCAGCATCAATTAAACAATTACTGTGTGTTAAACCATTACTGTGTGTTAAAACTTGTCCACTGTCCAAATTTAAATCTTAAACACTTTTAATTAACACAGTATCATCATACTCAAAATCAATATGCCTTTCAAACATCCTGTATAAATAATTATGTTTCTTTTTCACTTACTTCCCTTTCATATTTAAAACAAAATCCAAGGAACACACAGTCATTTGTTCAACTCTGTTCAGCATAAAAACATCACCATTGCCCATAATTTAATTTCTCAAATAAAACACAGACATGAGCTCTTTTAAAACATGCCTGATTCCATTCCTTTAACCAATTTAACAATTAAATTGCAATGAAACCATACTACTAAAACCCCATGCCCATCTCTGATGGTGCAATAAAAGGATACGATGAACGATATCCATAAATCATACACAATAGACACCCAAGCCACAACTATCAATAATTTAAATTGCAATAATCTCGATTGGGCAATTTAAACACACAGTAATAGCAACCATCACTTCAATTTATACCACGATGTAGGAAACATACAGACCAACACATAACGCAAAGAAGCATTTATGTGATTGTACATATCTAATTACTCCCAATCAAACCATAAAACAATGTTGAGTTATCAATCCCACACAAGGAGGCGGCGATTGTATCCCAATTTTCATTCCCTTTTACAACTTCTCTAATCAACCAATTAAACCATATTGAGCTATCGATTCAACTGTCACAATAAAAGAATGCAGCAACTATATACCAATAATCATTTCTGATTACAACTATGTAATGAACCCGTTCAACAGAGACAAGCCAATAATCAAAACCACTTTCAACGTTATTCCACCAACTCATGACAGTGAACAAGATACCCGACAGGGTGTAACTGGTTCAATTTATCAAAATCAGGCTCTGAATAATCAAGGGTTCACTCAGTGGAACCAACACAGGGAGACTGGAGGTTGACCTTGTTGACAGTAGGTGAGAAACCCTTGAGACATCAAGGTGGAACCACATGCATTATAGCCCTTAGCTTGTATGATAGGGTGACAGTTTGACCCCATGTAGGAGAGACTATAAACATAGGAGCAGAGGTTTCTTACTGGCCAATAAACAACACCGAGAACACATAGGGGCATAACCCTCGTGGTTCTCCCCAAAATCAAAATAATGTTGATAGAAATGCAGAGCCCAGATAATAGAACCAACCCTAAAGAAAGCCTCTTGGCATATTAAACCACCATAACCAACTGTTCAGATACCAATAACATAAAACGATCCCACGACCAGGTGGAAAACGATATGCAGTGACCCAAAGGTGGTTCAAAAATTACACAGCAACCTCATAACACCAAATACAACTGGGTGTGGTTAGAAATATTGTAAGGAGGCAGCCAGCAAGTCCAAACAAAATGAAACCCTCCAATAAAAACCCATAGAGACAACAGAGAGCCATCACGGCTTCCACCACACAGAACAGTCAATGAAATCACGACTTCAACCATCAAATTCTCCATTTGCAACGAATAACACAAACAACCATTCCAGAGAAACACCATGAGTTTACACAGTTGTCAGCCTCAAGAAAAATACAGACCAATACATCATCGAGACAACATTTATTTCATAAACAGAGCGAGTTCATGTATGGGCGAAAAAAACATCCCTATAACCAAATGGCCTTAAAAAGGCGAGCTTGGTCGAGCAGTTCCTTCCACGCCTGAATATCGGAGTTTAACCACAACAAAAATCAAATGAAAAATAACCAAGCTAGGGTGACGGCCAGTGGGAGAAGTATGGAGTGACGTGCATTTACTGCATGTCACTTCCATCCTCCCTTCATTCAATTATGTAGTACACGACAGCTAGCCAAACATTAATCCATGCCATTAATCCATGAATTGAAACTTGCATACATTTCTTGCCAAATGCGCCACCCAATCCATACTAACCATTAATCCAAAACATATTATAACATATATCACATGCGCCTTCATATAACTCAATAAAATTGTATAGTCACTAACATTGCTAGTTAGGACTAACATCAACCCTTTTAAATTTCAATTGCACATAGTATAGCATAGCATGGAATAGTTTCTTTTTTTGGATCTATTCCATATTGCTTTTGTCTCTTGTTATAACTATCATGTGTCTTGTGTAGGTGGAACATGTGACGAATCATGGCTACAATAGCAATGTAATCCCAGTGAACATAAACCATTTATAACATGGATTTTAGAGCTTAGAGTAACGAAAACAACACATAAAATCCATTATTCGTCTGTCATTAAATCACAAGTAAACCAGTATTTCATCATCAATCATGTGGAAACCTGTAAGTAGTGTCGAAAAACAACATAAATTTGTAATAATAACCTTATATGATCCTCCAATCTACAAGGGGGTCCCACCTACTAGTATTATATATATCATTAGCTTAGTTAAATAATAGGCTTTAGCAATACTTTGCAGGTGAAATCCTTGTTGCGATATTTATTGTCAACAATCCAAAAATTATTTTCAATATAGTATGGTTTGACCTCAACTTATGGGTGATTAGATGCTAATCTCGACACCACCTTCTCTTTCATTTTCTTTCATGTCATAGTTAGAACCATAATATAATCACAAGTCAACTTCAATTAGTTCCTTATTTATGACCATTTTTTCTCTTCTTGTTTGGATTGCAAATTTGTAACACTTTCTCACTTGTCAAAAGGATCCTCGTTGATGACATTCTTAACATTATGCATTGATGTTTGTCCTTGTTTTCTCTCAATGATCATTATGCTTGATAATCATAAGTTGGACCATCACCTTGACTCACTTTGATAATTTGCTTACATTGTTCTAGAGCCAATAAATTTGCATATGCAGGTAGAACATTAATCAAACGACAAATGATAAGAAATCAATAAATTAGTGTCCACTTTGAGGGGAAAACCTCCCTTACAATATATCCACTTCATAACACAATATGACTTGAGATAATATGATCCTAAGACTAGCTCTCCTTGGTGTATATATAGGAGACAAAGGGTACAATTATAATGAAGGGTGTGATGAATGGGTTCAAAGCCTACATACAATTATAATACAAGAAATGTAATAATTCAATAAGGGGATTAATAAGCGGTTTTATACATAACATGGGGCTTTGTCTAGGGTTTAACATTCCCCTCCCCTTCAAACAAGTGTTTTCCTCAACACTTGACAAACCACGAATGCTTCTGCATGAAGAACCCATATTCCCATGTCGCCTCCTCCACTAGTGGGTTCTTCCATTTGATGAGGTACTATGTAATTGTTCGATGTCTCAATTGCTTAATTCTTGTTTCAAGGATTGTTTCTGGATCTAGTATGATTTTCCCTTATTTGTTGATCTCCGGTAAATAGTTTGGAATGGGATCTTGTTGTCGGTGACCTTCTTTAAGAAAGAAACATGGAAGACTGGGTGTACATGTGAAGATGGAGGCAACTCCAATTTGTAATCCACACTTCCAATCCTTTGCAAAACCTTATATGGGCCATAATATTTGGGTGCTAATTTATTGTCCTTCTTTTTTTGCTTGAGGGACATTTGTTTGTATGGTTGTATCCTTAGAAATACCCAATCCCCTACTTCAAATTCCATTTCACTACGATGTTGATATGCTTGTTATTTCATCCTATTTTTTCCATAAGTTGTCCTTCAATAGTTTGAGGACCTCTTGTTGGTTCCCTATGTGGTCCTCCACTTCTTGAACCTTTGTATTCCCTTTCAAGGGTGATGTGATGGATGGATGATGATATCCATAAAGTGCTAGAAATGGGGACATTTTTGATGAATTATGGAAGGATGTGTTGTACCACCATTCTGCCAAGGGAAACCACTTGACCCATTGTATTTGTTTATCAGATGCAAAGCAACGAAGATATCCTTCTACAAATTTATTCACAATATCAGTTTTCCCATCAGATTGAGGGTGGTAAGATGAGCTATGAGCCAATTGTGTACCCAAACAAGAAAATAATTCAATCCAGAAATTTCTAGTGAAAATTAAGTCTCTGTCACTTACAATAATCTTGGGGACTCCATGTAGTTTTTGAATTGTTTCCATGAATGCTATTGCTATTGTACTTGCTTTAAAAGGATGAGAAAGAGAGAAAAAAATGAGCATACTTTGTTAGTTTATCCACTACTACCATGATGACAGTCTTTCCTTCAGATTTAGGTAAACCTGTAATAAAATCCATTGAAACTTCTTCCCAATGGTGTCCTTGTATAGATAATGGTTGTAGGAGACCTGGAGTCTTGATTGTCTCTCCCTTATTCTTTTGGAAGACCAAACATTCAAACACAAACTTTTAAACCTAATTTTTAAGACCTTTCCTAGAAAAATCCTTCTTGATCTTGTGGTATGTTTTCAAGAATCTTGAATGTCCCCTATAGGAGAAGTGTGCAATTCCAGAAGGATCTTATGTTTGAGTTGGGAATTCTTACATAAGTATAGGCGATCTTGATACAATAGAAAATCATTCTTCCATACAAAATTATATATTGAACTGGGGTCTTCATGTAGTTGTTGAATGATCTTGCATACTTCTTGATCTTGATTCCATTCTATCCTTGCTTCTTCCACCTAATTAGATTGCATGATAGAAATAACACTTAGTGAACCTTCTGTTTCTTCTTCTTTCCTAGAAAGGGCATCTTCCACAACATTATGTTTTCCTTTTTTGTAGATAATTTCAAAGGCGTAACCAAACATCTTTGTAACCCATTTTTGTTGTTCTTCTGAAGATAATCGTTGCTCCAAGAAGTACGTCAAATTGTCTTGATTTTTTTTTACCATGAAGTGTCTTCCTATTAGGTAGCGGTGCCATTTCTGAACTGCATGTAGTATCTCCAACATTTCTTTTTCATAAATGGGTTTGACTAAGTTATTTCCTTTAAGTTGGATGCTTTCAAAGGCAAGGGGCCTTCCTTCGTGCATTAAAACTGCACCAATTCCATGGCCTAAGGCGTCACACTCCACAATAAAAAAATTTGTAAAGTCATGTGTGGCCAAGATGGGAGTTGTACACATAGACTCCTTAAGTTTTTCAAAATCTTTGGTTGCTTCTTTGGTCCAATAAAATGCTTCCTTCTTTAATAATTTCATTAGAGGTGTTGCTATTTGACCATAGTTCTTGACAAACTTGCGGTAATAGCCTATCAATCTTAAAAAGCCTCCAATTTTCTTCAAGGTTTTGGGAATTGGCCATTCCCTCATAGCTTAAATTTTTCTAGGGTCCACTTTTACACCTTCATGAGATACAATATGACCCAAATATTCCACTTCTTGAACCCCAAAAGCACACTTGGAAGGATTTGCATAAAGTTGTTTCTCTTCCAATAGTTGTAATACTCTGTCAACATGGTGTACATGCTCTTCCCAAGATTTGTTTTAGGTTAGTATGTCATAAAAAAATACTAACACAAATTTTCTAAGGAAGGGATTGAAAATAGAATTCATCAAGCTTTGAGATGTGGAAGGTGCATTAGTAAGTCCAAATGGAATAACCAAAAACTCATGATGACCTTCATGTGTTCTAAAAGTTGTTTTAGGAATGTCTCCATGCCTCATTCTAATTTGATGATATCACGAACAAAGATCCAACTTAGTAAAGAATTTTGCTTTGTGCAATTCATCTAATAATTCATCAATGACATGGATATGAAACTTATCTTTGATGGTAATTTTGTTGAGTTTTCTATAATCTGGACACATACATGAAGAGCCATCCTTTTTGTAACCAACACCATTGGTTAAGAGAAAGAACTTTGTCTATGTTGAATGATTCCAACCTCTAACATTTCTTGGACCGTGTGCTCAATCTCACTCTTATGTGCATATGGATACATGTAAGGCCTAATGTTAGGTGGTACACTTCTTGGTTGTAAGTGAATAGAATGGTCATGATCTCAAGCAGGTGGAAGACCCTTAGGAATTTCACCAAATACCTTAAAATTATTTTTTATAATTATTTGGAGATCTGATGGAGCAGGGGCTATAGATATTTGAAAATCAAGTGAGCACAATTGTGCAATTACACCTTGGTTTCCATTTTTGAGTAATTTTTCCATGCTGTTAGAGCTTATTACTTTATAGGGTTTCCCTTGGATACCTCTAAGCTCAATTTCCTTGCCATTTGAGGAAAATCTCATGAAAACATTTTGAAAATTAAAGGCCACTATTCCCTGTGATTGCAACCATTGGACCCCTAATACAACATCAACACCCTCCATTTGGATGGAAATCATGGGGCTATCCATAAAATAATCCCCCATGTTGAGCTTAATACTATGGCATTTCCCTGAATAATTTATGGTACCTCCATTTGCAATCATTACTTGAAACTCTGGTGCAGGATATACAAAGTAATTGAGATCTTTTGCTAATTTGTAATTGATGAAATTATGGGTGCTTACCTTTTTGTTTTTTATGTATCCTTGTATCTTGAGGATTTTGAGAGTAATGATGTCGGCCAATGCATGGAAACATATTGTTGGAGTAGTCTCTTCTAGATCTAGGTCTTATAACGGTTCCAATTATTGATCTTCTTCCTCTTCATAGTCTATGTAGAATAATTTATTCTCACCGCATTTATGCCCCTTATTGTACTTGTTGTCACAATTGAAACATAGTCTGTTTTCTCTTTTTTCATCCATTTGTTGAGGTGTCAACATTGTTGGTTTAGGTACTCTATCTTCTTCCTCTTCATAGTCTATGTAGATTAATTTCTTCTTGTCGCATTTATGCCATTTATTGTACTTGTTATCACAATTGAAACATAGTCATTTTGTTCATCTTTCATCCATTTGTTGAGGTGTCAACCTTGTTGGTTGAGGTATGGTTGTCTTATGACCCCCAAAATGATCTCTATTTCCAATGCTATACTTGTGTGTAGCCTTATTTTTGGCATGAATATGACGAGCATTTTGCATAGCTTCCAAAATACTTGTAGGTTGTCTTAAGAAAAGCTCATGTTTAATGTCTTCTTTTAATCCACCCATGTAAGTTTCCAATAAGTGTTCATAACTTATGTTATCCACCCTTGTGGTCAATACCTGGAATTCATAATTATAATCTTCAATATCACCTAAGTGCACGATTGACTGAAGTAGTCTTGTTCCCAAACTTTCTCATATTGTACTTCTAAGTCTCTTGTAAATAAACCCCAATTGTAGTGATATAAAGGGGGTTTCCTTTTCACTATCCATTGATATCATTGATACGGTTTTATCTCCAAGTTCAAGGTTTCTATGTGAATCCTTTTTTATCATCCATAATATTATGTAGTTCGAAATATTACTCTATTTGGTTCACCCAGGTAAAGACCTTTGTACCATCAAACTTCTTTAATTCAATTTTGGGAAAGTTGAATTTAGGACCCCCGCCATAATTAAATCCACTATTAATTTTAATTCCACTTGAAAATTTCTTAGTATTGGCAAGTTGTTCAACATGAATACTACCTTTATTTTCATGGGTTCATGCATTTTGATATCTCCTTTAAGGGGTCTCTCATCTAAGTCTGGCAGATCAAGGAAGACAAAGAATTATGCAATTTTTGAATATTTTCATCCATCTTAATTTTCATTTCCTTCATCTTCGTATTCATCTTATTTTCTATTTCCCCCATCATTTGTTCTCTATTTTCAATGATCTTCATTTCCATTTGACGATAAATCTCACTGATTTCATCTTGAGTCATGGTTGATATTTATGGAGGTTTAACAGGGGTTGTCATCTTTTTTGGACCCATTTAGAATAAAAATAATAATACTTCTCTTTTCCTTATTTATCACAAACTTTGAATCACCAAAAACAGATCTTCCAATAAAAGTTATGCCAATTGCAAGTTACGTACCTTTCAAACCCTTAATTTGGAGTTTCTCCTCTAGGTCGACCTTCCTTCTGGTGTATCTCTAAACTTTCATCCCTTCTGAGTCTAAATATTAATTATGTATTCCTATGATATGACCTCTCTTCAATGCAACAGGTATGATAAAAATCGAATGTACCAAGTGGAAGTTATGGCAACTTCCCCACACCTTTCTGATTTTTCGACTTTCCAAGAGAGAGAAATTGTACAGCGTTCCACATGCACAATATTTGATATATGATTCTGGAAATTCTATCAAAAAAACTACAGATTGTCCATGTTCCAATGAAACTAGTCTCATGCAATTTGGATCCTCGTTGAAGTAGATATGCCTATTTTTCCCGGAACACTTGTTTGAGACTAGTTAATAGGACTAGTCAGATACCCTATCTTTCACAGGGTGTATCTCTGAAAGTATGATGATCCAGAAGCTGAAATTTTTACCACATATGCCTTGATATTTATTCTGAATAACCTCTGATTTTTACAGTTTGAATCATCCCAGAAAAAAGTTATAGTGAAAATGCTAAGATGACTTTCTTGGAGAAGAAAAACCCTATGATCAATGAGCTTTGATACCAAATGTTATTATCCAACGCCTTAAAAAGGATAACAAATCAATAAATTACAGTCCACTTCGAGGGGGAAACATCCCTTACAATATATCCACTTCAGAACACAATATGAGTTGAGACAAGATGCTCCTAAGACTAGCTCTCATTGGTGTGTATATAGGAGACAAAGGGTACAATTATAATGAAAGGGTGCAATGAAGGGGTTCATAGCCTACATAAAATTATAATACAAGAAATTTAATAATTCAATAAGGGGATTAATAAGGGGTTTTATACATAACATGGGGCTTTGTCTAGGGCTTAACAGGTTTTATGCCTAGGAAACCTTGTGTTACATTAAAGAATGTCAAGGCTTCATGGGGATGGTGAATTTAGAAATAACCAACAATGATTGAATTCCATGTCCCAACATCTCATTTAGGCATTCTTTTAAACAATTAGTGGGCAATGCTAAAATCCCCACATGCTTTTCTTACCTTATTCCAAAGCCAATTCCATAACCAAATGCACTTCTTATAGCATAACCATGGATGCAATATTCCATGATGATCGACATTAATTTAGGTAGGATATAACATATATTTTATATTTTGTTATGGTGTTGGAATATTGCATTTGGTTCCTAGAAAGGTTCATTCCATTAACAATTTTTAGGAACCTCACCAAGTCACCATGGACTAAGTGCTTGCTACATTTCATTCTCAATAATGGTTTACTTTATCTCAACCAAAAATTATTACATTCCATTTCTACAAGACTACTACCCACCACAACCCTAAATCCTAAACCATGGTGATTGAGTTGGGTTTTATGCCCAAGACTTGCATTTCATTGAAGAATGTCAAGGCTTCATGGGGATGGTCAACCCAGGAATAATTAGAAATGATTACATTCCATGACTATGAATTTTAATCAAATATAGTGTAAAGAGTTTTGATTATAGTGTTGGAATCTTGCATTTGGTCCGTAGTAAGGCTTATGTCATTGACGAGTTGAGGAGCCTCGCCAAGTCACCATGGAAAATGTGCTTGCTACATTTCATTCCCAAGAAGGGTTTTGTCGCATATTTGTATGGTATCATGGTAAGGTTATCATTTAAATTATTCATGGTTACAATATGCATAAGATTTATGAGTCTATTGTATTGGTATTTGTCTTAATCTATGTGGTGGAGTTAGTTGGCCACATGATGTATTTAGTTTACTTGTTTATGGATAATAATAATCTATTTTTAAGGCCAATACTAAGCCAGACACCAAATTGTTGACACCCCTTTGTTTGTGGGACAAGGGATTCCCTCCACACAATGATTTAATTGCTAAAGTCTATGGATGTGTACATACCCTACCCCACTCTAGCTTTGAACCTATAGGTCCTTGCATGAGTGATTTTTGTAGCCATGAAGGCTAAAGCAATGCACCTATAAATCTAGTTTAATGTCATAGGGGAGTAACTTTGGGTGCAACACATTGATGATTAGATGAGTATTGGGTTTTACCCCTATGTCCTCCATGCTTTACTTCTTGTTTTTTCTTTTATTTTGTTCAAACTACTTCAAGAAACATTCACTAAGTGGTGGACTAGGTGTTAGGTTTGAGGGGTATCTATTCTTCCATAATCACTTAAATATCTACCCTATATTATCCTTTTGAAACTTATGCAATTCAGGTAGGCCATACCATAGTATTTGAATGGAACCAGAAAATGAAAAATGCTAATGCTTCGTGGGGGTGGCCAATTTGGGAATTAACAACAATGATTTCATTCAATGACACAACAATAGTTAGTTTAGGCATTCTTTCAAACATTTGTGGACAACACCTTGTTTAGGCATTCATTTTACAAATCTCATATAATATCTTTGGCATGCATTTAGTCCAGATGCATTTCCCATGAATGTATTTTCATGTAATGTAAACCATAGTGATTGTTCTCTTGAATTATATATTTGTTATGGGTAATTTTTTAGGACTAATGCTTCTTTGACTTTTAAAAATAGGAGCCAACAAGTATTATAGATTTGTATGAGTTTGGTATTGCTTCATATAAGCTAGCATTAGGCATCAGAAAACCCAAGAAACGTGTACTATCAAAATTCATTCATTTTATATTTTAATATTTCATCGAATACTTTAATGATCTTATATCTAATTTTTATTAAATTATGCATTGCACACTATTTTTGAGGCATAGATGCATAATTACTTTGTACCAAAAGGTTGTCCATGTTGGTGAGGCTTAGCTTGAAAGTGAGGATCTAAATGAAATTTTGCACATATCCCAATTGGAGAAGGATTTTATAAAATAAAAGTCCTCAAATGGATTGTCCCTATTGTGCCATTTCTTGATCCAAGTGAGGAGGAGAAAATGGTTAAGGATGTAGAGGGGAGGATCACTAAATGGTACAATGATTATATCACATGGGTGTAAACCAACAAGTATACATACAGGTTCATTATATGTTTATAAAATGTTATATTCATTTATGAAGCATTCGATTTTCAAAACAATGCTTAATTATCATGCACTTATATTTATGCAGGTACATGCATGTCACAAAACTCCACATCCCCATATAATTCCTCCATAATAGACTCTTCTTATTTATATTTTTTATTATGATCATGATCATTGTAAAGAACCAATCTGGTTCTTACGACAAAGATCCATCATAAATGGAATAAATGGTACACTGATTATATCACATGGGTGTAAACCATCAAAGTATACATACAAGTTCATTATATGTTTATAAAACATTGTATTCATTTATGAAGCATTCGATTTTAAAAACAATGCTTTATTACGATGAACTTATATTTATGCAGGTACATGCATGTCACAGAACTCCACATCCCCATATAATTCCTCCATAATAGACTCTTCTTGTTTATATTTTTTATTATGATCATGATCATTGTAAAGAACCAATCTGATTCTTACGACGGAGATCCATCATAAATGGAATAAATAATTGTAATCCATATTGGACAAGAAAATATATTAAATAAGAATGTATATAATGAGATTGATAGATAGATAGGTTGATAATGATTACAATGAGAATGAGGGCCCATTTATATACCCTTGCAAGGGTTCCCTTTCATGAATGGGCATGTCCTTTAGATAAGACACATCTTTTCATTTATGATGTATTAATTATTATTTATTTATATCTATTTCTATATATTTGTGGTCATAACATTCCCTTCCCCTTAAAAATATTTTTTCCTAAAAGCATACTTATGGAAGACTTATCTCTTTATCTGGCTTGTAATATTGTCTCATGATTCTTCATTCTTGAGTTAGTGATCATTGAGGACCTGAGACGATATGATCTTCTAAGCGTTGAGCAAAACTGTCGAATTGTAAAGGAGTCTTCCCACCCTAATTCGATCTTTTGCAGAACTGGGCGTTTATAAGTTTCTTGGAAAAAACTTGATGTATTTCAACTCCCATGATAGCTTTTACTTTGAGCACCACTTGTAGTGAAAGTAACATTCTTCGGCATATCAGTCATTTGTTTCTATTGATACATAGATTGGTTGAATTATTTACTTTTGTGATTAGGATGTCGATAAGGCATCCTTACAACTTGATCATTACTTTGTATACTCGTAGCTTTTTCTTGATTAACTTTTGGAATTGAGTCTTCTTCATACCCCTGGCTTGTTTCTACTTCAAAATTTGAAGACCTATTTACATTAGTTGGATTTTCATCTTTTTGAGTTGTAAGGTTGAATAGGTCTTTATTAATTTGTTTATCCACAATTGGGATTCTTACATCTGAAGACTTCTCTAGTTCCATAGGTCCAGTCATTGTCTCTTTATCAACCAATGATTCCTTGTTGATAAGTTGCTCTAATTTGTTATGTAGCGACTTCTTATCACTCTTTAACTTCTTAATCTGTGTGAGTAAACTTTGATTATGAACCTTTAGGCATGAGTTTTCTTCCTTATCTCATTTGTCAACTTTGTTCTTGTCTTCCTTCTCAGATTCTTCCTCTTTCAACATTCTAATTTGTTCCAATAATCTTTTATTAAGGTTCTTTAAACATGAGGTTTCTTCATCTTTTTTCAATAATTTCTTTCTGAGGTCTTGATTTTCTTGTTCCAACTTCCAAACACATTGTTTTCTATCCTTTGACTTCTTGATTTGTGTAAGTAGTTTTTTACTGTGGTCTTTTAAGTGGGAAATTTCTTCGTTTTTTTTTCTGTGGTAACTTCGTCAAATTCTTTTTGCATCTTTGATATTGACTTTTGATTTTCTTGAAGGATCACCTTCAAGATTTCTTTAAAGTATTTTGATGATGGTATTATCGATTTTTACCTCACAGTAGGATCTTGCAATGTCATCGTCATCTTCTTATAGGGGAACATCACAAACTTTTTCCTCGCGTTTAAAATGAAGGTACCTAGATTTTTAAACCAAGGTAACCCAAGAATGATGTCAATTTCCTCTCTATACATAGTTGTAACATTGCATTGAGATATATATTCATATCAATCAATTGTCACTTGTAACTCCTTAATTTCATATAGTTTTGTGTGAATAATATCTTTTTTTTCAATTATATACGCCTATGGAATTAATATTGTTTTCAGATTTCTGTGGTGAGGAGTTTTGAAGGTGTTGTCCGGATAATCCACAGTTGGTGTCATTTTCATCGTCAACATTTCGAATCCGAATTGGGATTCATCATCAGGACTAATCGTCAAATGAAATCTTGTTGATCTTCGTCAATTAATACTTTTAAATGCAGGACAATTTTTAATCAAGTCAGCTATCTATAAACCCTAATTTTAGAGTTAGACAAAAAAGAAAACAAAAGTAAAATCAAATAAATTAATAAACCAAATGATAATGATTAATAATTATTACCTAATTATGGATAATAATAGTATATATACATATATATAGATAGATAGATATGTGTGTGTGTGTATAAATCTAGGGTTTTGAAAGAATGATTAGGAGGATTTTAATTATTTATTCTTTTAGGGTTTAATCATAACTAATTATTAGAATGTTTTGAATATGATTAATAGTGTTGTTTATGATTAGGATACATAATATGATAAGGTTATGATTTATAAGTATATAAAACCAAATTAATAAATCAATAAAACAGATGATTAATAATTATTACCTAAGTGTGGATATCATAACTAAGTGTAAATATTGGTAATAGTGTATATATATGTATCTAAATCTAGGGTTATGAATGAATGATTTAATATGATTAGGAGGCTTTTAATTATTTATTCTTTTAGGGTTTATGCAATTGGGTTTTAATCATAACTAGTTATTGGGATTTAAGTATGATTAATAGTGTTAATATATGTAGTGGGGGTTAATAGTGTTAATATATGTAGTGGGGGTTATTTATGATTAGGTTACATTTTTAATATGATTAGGATATCATATGATTAGGGTTAGGTTTTTTAGGGTTATTTATGGTTTAGGGTTTATGCAATTAGGATTTATAAGTATTGATAAATCATAATTGCAATGCTTATAAATCCTAATTATCCGGACAACACCTATGGAATTAATAACTGATTTGCCAAATTAATTTTAATATAATTCTCATCCTCAATGATGTTGATGTCAATGATAACTTATTTTCCTTGAGTACTTCTCTTTAATGTAAATAACCCGAAACATGAAGTGCAACAACCTTCATAAGAAAATCTTCCTTTCGTCATTTTAGAATTGTCCATTGTATATTTTTTTTACTTTTATAATGAAATTTATAACTTTACTTTCTTGGCATATAATAGTTAACACCTTATAACTTGTATATCACTTTTATAATATACCTTATAACTAATTTGACTTCATTAATGATTAATATGGTTTTATATTACCCACGCCAATTGTCACAAGTTACTGAAACTTAATATGGTGTTCTATTATCCATGTCATAACTTTGATTTTTTTCGAATCTGGTTCGTTGGTGACTTCTGACAGGCCTATGATGGCGATGCAATTTGGTTTTCTTTAAATAATTGTAATAAAGTTTCAACCCCCTGCCCGATTTATGTGCATATAAGGTTGATGTTGGCAAATAATAGCGTTATAAATTGTTAATTACTTTTTTTTCCAATAGAAAATTCGCTCAAAATTATATTAATATATAAAAAAAATTGCATCTTCATAGGATCCTTGATCATAGTCTAAAACTTGTCAATCCAAATGATACAAAACTGACTTAATTACAAGTCCATTACAAAAGGGATCCATCCAAAAAAGGATCAGATATCAACATCATAGTTCAGAATCATAAAATATGATGAAGTCCAACACTCCATAAAATCCAAGTAACATATCAAGAAACTAGTCAAAAACTCGGATCAAAAAACCACAAAAACTACGAAGGAACTAAAACAGATCAATATGATAAATAGGTCCTGTTGTCCCTCCATCCCAAATATAATATGATAATCTTCCTCTCGGCTCAAATAGTGCTTGCCTAGATAGAAGATCGGCCTCCATATTGAAATCCCTGAATATATGTTGAAAGCATATACCTTGAAATGTTGAAGCCAGCTCCATAGTTCTTTGTATCCAACCTTCGATGGTGATAGATTGTAGATTTCCTTTATGGTTCAGCGAGTCAATAACCACCTTCGATTCCCCCATAATTTGAATGTTTTGAATATTCAAATAATTTTCTAAAGTGAGCATAGTCCATGCTCCCAAAAGCTTTGCTTTTGTATTAGTACCTTCCCCGCAATTTATAAACCACTTGTACTTAGAAGAATCCGATCCATTTATGACACCTCCAGCTCCATAATTTAATCCACCTGTTGATGTTGCCCCATCAAAAGACGCACAAGTAAATACATCCTTCAGAATTATCGGCCTCTATCTAATGTTAACGAAGTTTGAGAGCAAGGAGACTTTGTAAAAGAGCCAAAAGTCTTAAAAACTACATCTCAAGTTGAAGGTGATTTTTCTTCAAAGATCGCTTTATTCCTTGCATTCCATATATTCCAACATGTGATTGCTGCCAGTCTATTTGAAACAGAGTATTTTATAGTCTAGGAGTCCCAACAGTCAATAAAGGATGTTCCAGTCCAATCATTTTTTATTTGAAGCATGTGTGAGAGTCTGGACCAAACTGTTTTGAAGAAGGAGCAATGTAAAAAGAGGTGATTTATGTCTTCATTGTTGTGTTTACACAGCATGCAAATCCCTGGACTCTCCCAACCTTTTTTATTTAAAACTTCCCAAGTAAGGATCCTGTTGTCCGCAGCCAGCCATAAAAAAAAATTAATCTTCAGTTGTAAATTCCATTTCCAGAGTTTAACTCTCCACCCTCTCCAAAGCGGGTAATTTTGAGTGGATATAAGGGCAGTATATAAATTCCTAACAGTGATGACCCCCCAGGAATATCCTCTGGTCCAAAGCAGAGTGTCAACTGTGTTATGGAGAGTGATTTTGGACCCTCTTAACTCGGTGATATAATTATCCCACTCTTTTGCAAGTTCTCCAGATAATCCCAAAGTTTCACTGCTCATCCAGATCTCTGACAGGGAAATAGGGTCAATGCCTTCCGAGGCTTGTGCTAGCACAAAAATTCTCTTTTGATTTAAAATAGAGAGAATCTCTGTCGAGAGGAAAGAATTGTCTCTGATGCCTAATATTTTGTCTCTTCCTAATGTGATGAGATGTCTAGAACCCGACTGCCAAGCCAGCTAGTGAGTGATGATATGTACCGAATATGTAAGGCTCGTCCAAATCCTGGAAGCAAAATGTATTTTTTGTGAAGCCGATCCAAGCCATTTTGTGACTATAGAGATTGAAAAGTATTTGTACATAATTAATTTATGCCAGATGCCTCCCTGCGTTAAGACCCTCCAAAGGGTATTTGCATTCAGTGCCATGTTGAAGTGCGCAAGGTTACGGAAACCCCATCCGATGTTCTTCTTTGGTCTGGATAATGTCTCCCATCTGCAAAGATGAAAATGTTGTGATTCTTTATGGCCATGCCACAAAAAGCGAAACATCAATTTTATAATCTTGCAAAGAATGGAACAAGGGATAGCTTCCATAGACATCCAATAAACAGTCTGGCCTTCCATCACTATTTTGATTAGGATATATCTACCTCGCATAGAAATCCATCTATTGCGCCATAAAACGATTTTCTTGGATCATTTTTCCACAAGCCAACCCCAATCCTCAGCCTTTTGCATCCATGTCTTCAGAAAGTAACCTAAATATTTGAAGTCGGTCGATAAATCACAAAAACTATAAGGAAGTACAGTTTTAAAGGGGAGCAATTCATGCTCTGAAAGCCCTTCAAAATGAACTGTAGTCTTTGTTTGATTAACCGATAGCCCAGAGGCCTTACAAAATAAATTGATGATCTTATCAATTTCAATCCATTCATGTAAAACTGCCTTTGTCATAATGAGTACGTCATTCACGAACAATAGATGGAGAATTTTTAACAATCTGGACACTTTTATACTAGAGAGCTTGCCTTCACCAATGTTGGATTTCAATAATAGACTGAGTCCTTCCATCACCAGTATAAAGAGTAATGGTGATAATGGACACCCTTGACGTAATCCTATGTCACTTCTGAAGAAGTCAGTAGCCTCAGTTTTTAGTAAAATTGCAAAGGAAGATGAGGTGACACATGACATAATCCAGTTTGTCATCTGTATACCAAATCCCACCTTTAGAAGGATCTATTATGTGAGCCCAGTCTATACAGTCATATGCTTTCCTTAAATCCAGTTTTAGGATAAGTGATTTTAACTTTTTTCTTTTTGATGATATGTAGGATCTCATGGGTTGTGCCTATAGCGTCTTGGATCCTTCTTCCTTGTAAAAAACCCAGTTTTTCTTCAAAAGGTGATCTGGAAAGGAACGGTTTTATTTGGTTTGCGATAATTTTTTATATCACCTTTTAACAGAGATTGCATAAAGATATCGGTTGAAAGTCGTCAAAGGTGATCGGTTTATTAGCCTTCAAGATCAAGGTCAAAAAGGTAGAATTTAGACCTCCAATAATATTGCCTAATCTTCTATACTACACCATTTCTAGAAGATCCTCCCCTACTAAATCAAAGAAGTATGTGAAAAACTCCATCGTCCAGCCATCTGGCCCTGGGCTCTTATCCTTCTTAAAATGAAAAAGAACATCTTTAAGCTCCTTTAATGTGACCAGAATGTACATCGAGCAGGACTCCTCGTCATTTACAAACTGTGAAAAGAGTTTTTTTACCTTTAATTGTTCAATAGTGTTTGATGTAAGCGGGTCCTTATAGAAATTTTTAAAATATTGAGTCGTTGTGTCCTTTAAGGCTCCCTATTCAGACACCTTTATTCCTGCGCTATCAGTAATCTCCCATATATGCTTATGAGTTCTATTGAAGGTAGCATATTTATGAAAAAACTTTGTGTTATTATCCCCGCTAGCCAACCAAATTGCCCTGTTGTGCAATCTCCATTGATATTCGACCCCTTTCAAAATATTGTTTCTTTCTACTTCCATTTTCCAAAGAGATAGTTTTGTTTCATGATTTGTAGGATCACTTTCCATAATAATAAACGCCTCCTTAATGTCAGATTCCAGCGTCAATAGCTTAGCATTGTTTCTGGCTATTTTCTCTTTATACCATATCTTTGTTTGAGATTTTAGTACTTTTAACTTCCAAACAATCATGTGTTGTTTGTCGCCTTCAGACAAGAAAATTGGGTCTTTCCATACCTTGTAGACTAAATCCACAAAATCTTGATCCTTTAGCCACTGTGCATTCAGTTTGAATGGAAAGGCCTTATAGTAGGGAGGTAAATCCATTTGAAGAATAATTGGCGCATGTTTGGATATAAAGGGAAGTTCAACCCAGGACCTATAAAGGCCGACAGTTGACAATAAATATTCATAAACAAGTACTATGTCTAATCTCCTTGCAACCGCCTCCTTTCCACAACGCTCGTTCCTCCAGGTAGGAACCAACTTCATTGGTTTGATATCAATCAATTTTTTGGATGAAAAAAGGTCTCTGTAATAATCATCATTAATCCCAATACCGGGCGTACCTCCCCAGACCTCGTCTGAAGATAATACAATGTTTAGGTCCCCTGCAATAATTAAATGCTTAATAGAGAGAATACCATTGTCTTCCAACGATTTCCAGAATTGTTTCCGCTCCGAGAACAAGCCATATATATTAAGCATCGCTAACTCTCAGTTGTTTAATAAACATATGCATATTAATAGAATACCACCTACAGTAAGAAAAGGAATCAATTCATAAATATTAGGATCCCACGAGACTAACAGTCCCCCCGAAGTACCTACAGAATTTACTGAACACAAAACCCAGGAAGGTCGCAGGAGATGCAGGAAATCCCTTGCTTTCTGATCATTCACCAAAGTTTCTTGTAAAAAAACAATATCAGGACGAGAATTATCCAAGAGTCTTCGGACTGAGGCTGCTTTGAGGGTGCCTCCAACCCCTCTTAAATTTAAGGACAGTAATAAAATTATTTATCCCTCGCCGGGGCTTTCATCGCTCTAAGAGCCCCACTGTCAGTGGAGGATGGAATCGACTCATCGGTTATGGGTATAGTTTCTGCCAACTTTTTCCGTGAACTATGCATTTTTATAAGGGATAGTTTTACGCCAAGACCCCTAGACCAGGCAAATTATTTCCCTGCACCCATGGTTGATGCTTTGTTGAATTAGTCTCCAAATTATCTGCATTGCTATGCAAGGTTTTCCCCAAATAGGTTGGTAGTTTGATTGTTGTTGATTTGTCCCGAATGAACGGGATCAGTGAGTCCAGGACAACACTGAGGGAGGACTCGCTCTCTTCATATTCTCTAAATCCCGTCTCTATCACCGGGTCTAAGAAGGTAGGTTGGGTAGGTGAATAAACATATTATGGATCCTGAGGGCTTGGTAACATTGTTTGTGGCTTCCGAGGAGGGTCTGCAGGTGTAAGTGAAGGTAGGTCAATAGGAACAGGCATCCTCTGTCCAGATGCCTTTAATAGGGAAGAGTCCCCAACACCTGGTAATGTCGGGGTCATCACCGCAGGAAG
The DNA here is from genome assembly GCA_009831015.1 of Picea engelmannii. NCBI lineage: Eukaryota > Viridiplantae > Streptophyta > Pinopsida > Pinales > Pinaceae > Picea > Picea engelmannii. The sequence continues at coordinate 18,651 of ML828149.1, read as the reverse complement.
AATTTTTTCAGAGCCCCCTTCGGCATTTCCTTTTACTATCGATGTAGAAACTTGTAGCCATCGAGAAATTTCCAAAGAATTCCTTTCCCACAGCGATAATGAAAAGAAAAAAATTGGGCAGAAATATTTTAGTTTACCTGTAAGTGTATTTGCCTCTTCGATCTGTGTGCCTGCCTTTGGTCCATAGTGTATAGGATCACAGCCATAGGATTCCCCTTCATCAACATAGGCAGGTGGGTCCTCTTGAAGGAGAGAATCTTCTGACTTTTCTTCAGGCACCTTTCCAGTGAAGTCATGACGCAGGTGACCAGTGCCTTGAAACCAACTACATCAAAATGGAACACCCAAGTAGTCCAGCCACTGAGTAATTTTTTGACCGCACCATTCAATAATAAGTTCCTCGAGGAGTCCTCCATGGATATCGACTTCCACTAAGATCCTTCCAACTTTCCTAACATATTTTTTTATGGTGGAAATATCTAGAGTAATGAAATGCCCCAAAGCATCTCCAATCTCCCTCAATGCACCTTCATTCCACATGTGCAAAGGAAAACCCAGCAGAAGGACCCACAAATTTTGTTATTGAAAATGTTTATTCTGCGGGTCAAAGGCCACCCTCCATCATTTTAACATAAGAGTGTTTCCCCCAATCACCCAAAATCTGTTCAACAATAAATCTGCATCTTTCGGAGTCTTGCATACAATGCCCATCCATCCCTACGTAAGACAAATCATCTCGGGCACATAACCGAGAATAGGAACCCAATTTTTAGATATCCAACCCTGAACTGGACTATCGGCAAGATAGGAATAGGATAATCTACCCACCAACCTACATAGGGCCAATCTGCAAGTTTCTTCCAAGCCCACATCCGAGCCGAGCACCATTCTCTTAATCCGCTTATTGGGATTCCACACCCTCCTCCTAACTCCAATTGGCTTAGTGGGTATACTGAAGTTCATGTTTCTATCCGACTGACCACCTCCTTTAAAGCCCGACTTAGTGGCGGATACGACCTTAGGCACACTATTTAGAAACTCAGAGCTCGCACCAACAGAGGGAGCGAATAGAGGAAAAATGCCCTCATACATCTCTAGTTGAGGAGAATACCCAGGAGAAAGGTTCCGAGAAGAAACGTAAGTGCATGTAGTATGGTTCAATTTACGAGAGGTGTGATTAAAAGCACCAGGTAAGCCACTCAATAAATCAGCCTTTAAGAAAAGAACTCCATGCTGCCAATTAATCTCGTCTTTTGGACTCATTAATACCCTGACGTCTTCAGTTATGTCAGCACCAGATGGACAGTCCATACTAACACACATGTTTAGCACTATAGGAAATAATACAGATCATTAATCTAGATACGTAGATGATGGTTGGTGGAAGGTTCAAAAACCAAAGTGAGTAATAAGACAAGACCCGCATCACTTAACGGCTACAAGCTCCAAACGAGAAGAAGATGGTTTAGTTTCCCAAACTGGCAATGAAAAGGTAAGGCGCCTAGGGAAGTGTAAACTGAGAGGTTTCATAAAACAAATTCAATCGAGCTAAAAAACTAGAAGTTTGGTTCATTGATGGAGGTGAGGGTAGGAAGCTTGATTATACTAAGACTTGACATCAAAGCACTATAAAAGGACTTCATAACACCTGTATACACACTAAACTTCAAGTAGAAACCTCAAAGCTTCCTTGCTGATGCACCTAAAACTCAAACTTCACCTAGGTGAGTTTTCATGTCCCCCTGGTGGTTGAAAACTCGTCATTGTTGAGTCTTCGATCTTTCCCGCCTAGTTGCAGAGTTTGAATCCCAAATCTCCTTATATATTGAATGTTCCATATCTACACAACTTCTGGCAATTTGATACCCGTAACGTGCACTATGAAATGTGACTATATATTTAATGTTCCCATGTCTTTGGATATTGTACCACAGTTACTATGTCAGTGATTTCCCTTGATCACTATTTTACGATTTTTTTTTAATCACTTCAAGATGTCTAGACTCTAGATATGCGATTTTTTTTCTTCTTCTTCTTCTGTCTTGAGCTCTGGAAAAACCACAATCCCTGGTGTGCTTTGTTTCGATGATTCACAATGGTAATGGAAACATATTTTATTTATTTATTTATTAAATGGCCAAAGGCATGATTAAGGTCAATGACCAAATTAGATAAACTCTGAAAAATGGAGGTTGGCCAAAATTCGGATTAGCCAATGGTCGGGATCAAAAAAATGAGGCTTCGATACCAATGTAAGGAACCAATCTAGTTCTTACAACGGAGATCCATCATAAATGGAATAAATAATTGTAAACCATACTCGACAAGAAATATATATTAAATAAGAATGTATATAATGAGATAGATAGATAGATATGTTGATAATGATTACAATGAGAATGAGGGCCAATTTATATACCCTAGCAGGGGTGCCCTTTCATGAATGGACATGTCCTTTAGATAAGACACATCTTTTCATTTATGATGTATTAATTATTATTATTATTTATTTATATTTATTTATATCTATTTCTATATATTTGTGTTCATAACAATCATGGGCATAAGCCCATTTATATTGATAGCTATTATATATTGTTCTTTTACTTTTTACATTGAGATGATAATAATAGTAATTCAAACTTGTATATGTTTAAATTGATCATATACTTCATCAATGACATGAATATTGTGTATGATACTTAGTGATTTTTTATATGATACACATTGTTTTTCTTATATTTTTTTTGTATCTAGCATAATCGACAAGTAAGCTAGGCTCATATTCGCGTGACATGGGGTCAATTCTGACTGCTTCCACTTTAACCTCCAGGCATACCCATGCTTCCCCCGCATGTGACACACAGGGCTAGTCGAGGTTTGAACGAATGACATCACAAAGAGTGCCTTAATAGTGCACTCTATTTCCAAATGATTTACACCCCCGAGGGGGGCATTATTTTGCTTATATTCCACTTAATAAAATTTATTTATTTATTTATTTTAAACTTTTGGAATAATGATTTTCTTCTGTATATACAAGTAATTAATGATTTTATCAATACAAAGAATACACCAATTAATGGATATTTTATCCAAACCACCTCTCCCTTCTTTATTTTTAACAGAGGTTTCAAGTGAAGGTGGGTGGGTGGATGTTTTTTTGTCGGTGCAACAAAACCATTATGGTGAATTGGTGTGCTCTAATATCATATGCACGGGTAAGTTTACATAGAATATAATTATTAAACAGCATTAACTCCCACACTTGAATTTTGTAAAATGCAAACTTTGAAAAAAAAAATGCCACATGATGCATATAAAATTTATACAAGCACTAGTGCATATTAATAACTAAAAAGAAATGGTGCATTGCATTACAAGGTGCATCAATTTTTGTTTCAAATAAGAAATTCAAATATTGTTAAAAACGATTTCAATAAAATACACAGTGGTGCTTACATAACATAGAAATGCACTAATACATACAATATCGTGCGCATTGTGCTAGGGCTGTCATTTTTAAAAAAAAATATTGTTGGTGCACCAAATAACCTTAATTGCACCAATTTGTAACTCTACCACGTGCACTGAAATATGTTAAAATATTTTATAAAAAAATATAGATGTTGTGCTAAATGCCTATCCATGCATTGGTTCGTTGCAATACAAGGTACATCGTGGAACTAAATTTTCATTTCAACTTTGATTTAGTAGTTCACACCAATAGCATCGATGCTCCCTATCCCCTATGAGTGTAGCTTTGTACAGTGCTATTGAATTGTTAGATTTATCCATTCCTTCAATTGTATGACACATTTCTCTTCATTTTGAAATTTTCTAAAAGGTACCAAATTTTCATTTTTTATCTATACAACAACCATACCTTATCAATAGAGAAGAGAGCAGGTAAATTGATTGTATCCCTTATATGTTCACTAGTTTTAAAATTTAAAATAGGCCTTTCATTTCATTATTTTTTCATTTTTTTGAAAATTTTGTCGTTGGTGCGGCCCTAGGTTTCAACCCACAATGATTGTCGATGTTGTACAAGTTACATTGGTTAGCAATGATCCAAGTCATTCTAAGTACACTGGAAATTTTTATATGTAACATGCAAAAATTTCATGTGCTCTCTAGTGCACTAATGGATGTATGAATGCATCAGGTGCAATGCTCCCATAAATATTAAGTGCACCACACATCCTTGGTAATTACATTAAGTGATAGTGGGATGCACCTATAGATAAATAAGTGCACCATAAGCTATTTTTCATTTGTAGCACACCATAATGTTTGGCATGTTGAAAAAAAAATGTGGCATGATGAAGATGGTGCAATGATGTAAATGGGGTGTGTTGCTCTTGAGATTTACTCTCAGCTCACAAAATAGTGTCAGGCATCCAAAGTTTAAAAGGGTTGTTTTTATTTAATGTTTTTCTACCATCAATTTGAGATGAAGCTTCAATAACTTAATGATTTAGAAAACACAGAGGCAGTATCTCTTCCTTCAAGTTTTATCAATATTCAAGAAGTGGAAAGTAGAATTATGGAAAACAAAATTGACAAACAAAGTAAGGTATCCAATGATGATAAACCTTACCTTATTCATAATAGAAGAAACATGAAGAATGTGTCTTAAAGATGAATTCAAGATGAGGAGATCCACACAGATACAGGTCTTGTTTTACTTACAATAATAACAGAGGAAAAGTTGTAGCTGAACAGATATCCAATTATATGAACCACAATAGATGTATTACTAAATAGTAATCCTTCAATCTTTAAGCACCATAGAGTGAAGAAAATGGATTATGATGAAGTAGCAACATGCAGAAAGCACATAACTCAAAGAAATGAAATGTTGAATCTTTGTCTTTCATGTATACATTTGTATTAAGAAGTCTCTCTTTACATCCGGCCAGAAGAAGCCTTGATTACATCTCTAATCTGTTTATTCATACAAAATTGTCTTAACCAAAATTGGTTAGACTTTCCACTTTTCTAGCTCTAAAAATAGAATAAAATCTAAACTAACTAAATATTACAAAGATTTTGAACATTTGTCCTTCTTTTGGAAACTCCTTCGCTTGTTGACAGTTCATTTACTCGTAGATGCAACTATATTTTGTTGATCCTTGTATTGTACATGCAAATCTAATAATGAAATTATGAACCTGGGGGTTCTATATTGGCATTTAATTCAAAGGTAAAAACCTTTTTATGCACCAATGTGTTGGCAGCCACCAATTCTATCGATTTTTATCACAATTAAAATCATCACAAAGAGATTATATCTTTTTGTAGCTGCCACCTCTTTACATTTATAAATGCTTATGTTTTATGGGCTTCGAGGTGATGATTGGGCTAAACTTATCTTATGAGTTTTTCGTTTAAATTTTCGTTTGTTTTGTTTAAAATTGATGACTGCAAGCATGAAATTTAAACAAGAACTTTGATTGGGTAATTATTTTGCAGTTTGTGTTTTACTTATTTCATTTTACCAAAGAAACTACACCTTAAGGAAACCCATATGTTGCTAAGCTTCAAGTTTTATAAACTCATTGATTAATTCACTTCCATGATTTTTATGTATTATGGGTATCATGACTTAATCAGTGCTATGCTTGATCGTTTGGTTCTAATTTTTGAAATGTATGAATGCGCAAAACATTGGATATGTGCTTCATTCTCTCAACAGTCATAACAACTTTCATGTCGCTTGGTACAGGTCTGATGTACCCACGACTACACCTCACCATGTTGTTTTGTGCATTAATGAACCCATTCATTATTCGAATTGGCATTTGATAGTACTCGAGAGTTTGATCTTCATTATGGATAATGGCTCATAGTTCTGTGCACCCTCTGGTTTTTCGTTTTTCCAAACTCATTTTATCAAGCATGACAGTCTCCAAGCTTCGTAGGTATCGGGCCCTTTTAGTTTCACAGACCTCTCTCTACTACTCATTCATTGGAAGCCTAAATCTCCCTCCTGTGATATCTATTGTGTCTATTTCACAGTGGCCATGGCCCTTGTGGTTCGAATTGAACCAAATGGCTGTCAAGCCCTTCTTGCCCATGATGATGCCATAGATGATTTGAAGGCTCATAGTTGGGATATCTTCCTTGAGAAATTCGAAGGTTACAACCTTGTTGTCGCATAGGCCTTTGCACAAACATTCGATGGGTTTAGGGCCAAGGTCAGGGATGTGCAATTGGAGGTCACAGAGGACTTTGTAGACCAAGCAATAGGACTCCCACGGGAAGGCGAAAAGTGGTTTAAAAATGCCAAAATGGAGGATGTTCCATGGAGCTTATTCATGGTCTCTCGTGAGTCTACCTGCTGCCCTAAAGGTATTCCTATTAACCTCCTGAAACCTCGATGGCATGACCTTATTTTGATTTTGAAATAGTTTATAACATGCGAGGGTAGGTATGGTTTGGTCTTTTTATACCACATCTAAATGTTGATGTTATTCATAGGGTTTAAATTGAACATGTCGTTCTACTTGTTAATTAGCCTATATAAAATGTCAAAATGCTATAAGAGACAAAGCATGAACCCTCTGTCAAGCCTCTTTCATCATAGGCTTATAAAAATCTTGTTGCTATCGCACCTGTCACAAATTGGGGACACTTGGGAAAGTTTCTTGAGTCGAAACGGTTTTACCCAACCCGATAGCATAGTGAACCCGCCTTTAAATGTAAACCCCAATTATGATAGTCCTATGACCGAAAGTTAGGGTTTCAATCCACATATTGACTTTGAAGTTAATGAACCAGTCTCTGTTGCTTTGCAAAATTCCCGAGGTAAGAAACCATGATGTATTTTCTCGCCCAGCAAATTGTTGAAACAGGTAATGGATGTGTTGAAAGAAAGGATTTCCTCTACGCCTACTTTTGAGCCTAATCAGGGCCATGGTGACAAACCCACTGTAAAGAAAATTCGTAAGGGTAATAAACGGCAGAGCTCATATTTGAATTTTATGAAAAAGCGATCTGGTCGATTAATATCTAGGATTTTAAGGAATCAAAAAAAGGATCATTTGAGCTTGATCTCTATGATCGAGGTCAATGATCATTGTTCAAATAAAGAGATAAATGATTTCCTTGCTTGGGAAGATCTAGACAACCAATGTCTCAAGAATGAAACGGTTGGTCAAGCTGAGTAGTATGACTTTGTGTTTAGATTACCCCCCTTTCTGAAAGGCCAAGAGGGTTTTTTTGGCATTAGCCATGACTTGAAACAATCCATGGGGAAGCATGAAATACTCATTGTTGAATATATTCCACCTTAGCCTGCTATAGCACCGGTGCATTGTGACAGTTGTTTCAATTGGGTAGAATGTTATTACAGGGACATGTCTTTGTTATAGGCACAAGTAAAACATCTGGCTGCTCGGAATTCTCTACTTGAACGAGAAAACCAAGAGTTGAAAGCACGCACAGAAAGGGCAAATAAAAGTCCCAAAAGATTCGGTAATATAATCATCAAAAATGCAACAAACTTCAATGCCATCATTAATTCGAAACTGTCTGATCCTTCACTGTCCAATTTCTAAATGGTAAAATTGATTTTGTTTCATTTTGTTTCATTTTATGTTGTTATGAAAGTCAAAATAGGAATATTTAGTTTTGATCTTCTTTGTTAATATAAGACTAGCTACAGAATCTCTGATTTTGTAGCCAATCTATTTTTGAGTATTAGTTAGCATTGTTTTCTGAATATCAATTTCACTTTTGCTATCTACAGGAAAATGATAATTATGATGTTGTTTACATGGAGAAACCATCTTGGATCATATGCTCTATTATTCAGTAGTTTCTTTCTTTTATGTTGATAAAACTTTGTTATTATTTTGACAAACCAACTCCTACAGGAGTGGTTTCCTGTTGTACCATTTTTGTAAAAACTATCTATTTTTGGGGGATTGCACTCTATCTTGCATGACAAGAGTTTGTGAATCCTAAACTAGTTTAAATAGTGATCATTGATAGTAGTGAAGACATGTTTGGTTGGGATACATTATGGACATGTGATTTTGAAAATTGATAATGGAGAAGTTGTTCACCATTTGGCTTTAGACCCATGTGACGCTTACCCCATTATGTTTTTTTTTTATTGCCTCCATCTTATAAAATATTATTATGTTTGATGCATCTTTAGTCTGGTTATCATATGGTATTTCATATTATTAAGTATTTTGATGATGTTTGTAATTTGTTATTCCATTTTACATATGTGATCAATCTGCCATTTGATTATTGTCGATTTATTCTAGATATTAAATGATGGATTATATTAATGCTTTGAATTGAGTTACCTCTCTTTATAAGTGTTGATTATCATAAGATCACCAGATCTGTACATTTATCATTCTATTGTTATATTCTTGCTCCAATGCATCTTTGAGTTTGTTTTGGGAGTGTTAGCACTGCTCTGTTACAGGTTTCCCTCAAATGCAGGACAGTTAAGAGCTCGAATTACACAGGAAGATAAATTCAGTTTAATTGATTAGTTACAGGTTAGTTTACTTGTCATTTAGTTGAATTATTTATTAATGAAATAAGGACAACTTGAATTAGCTTTGACTGTTTATCTATTCTTATTTCAATTACATTGGTTTAGTATTCATTAGTTTTAGACTTTTAAATATTCAAAAGAAAATTGAAAAATGTATGTGCTTTCTTTATCTCTTTTATAAACAATTTCAAGAACATCCATTTCGCAAGATATCCAGTAAATCTTGCAAGTTGTACACACATTGTTCATAACCATATGTACATATTCATGTTTCTATTTTGACATTTGTAATTATTAAACTTATATTATTAGTATCATAGCTTTATAGTTTTTTTTTCTTTTATTATTGTTAGGACTTTAGTTGGCCAACGGAGCCATTAAACCCATCAGATCATTTCATTCCAAACGGCTTGGGTTATTTAGACAACCCCGGTCCGGATTTGACCTCCCAGTTGACGGTGTGTCAATTACGCCCGTCAACACAATGGTAAATTCCTTCGAATTTTTACAGCAACATGTTGGGTGATCTGATATTGTAAACTTTGTTTTACCAGAAGATCATTTAAGACTTACAAGTTAACATGATTGACTTGTGATATAACATTTTTCATTCTCTCCCTATTCTTCTTCGGATTTTCTTTTATCTTTTCAATCTCGACTTGCCCAATAAAAGCATGAATATCACCGATATCAATTTTTGCCATCTCTACATCCACAACTAAAAGAGCATTAAGACAGGAATTATTTGCCTCTTTAGATAATATTTTACTTTCTTCAAGATTGTTTTCCGATGATTTTAAGGCCATTTCTCCTTTCAGCCAATCAATTTCTTCAATTTCTTCAATTTCTCCTCTAACTATTTGATCTGCTGCTCAAAACCCTATTTGACCTGAGTTAGTTCAGAAATGATTTTCTCCCTGAAAATGACTTATGTCTGTCTCAAATCATTTTGTAGTTTCTCAATCAAAAGATTCTTCTGGTCAAGTTTCTCTCTCAATTTATCTATTGACCATAAGTTGGTTGTTGCAAATGCTCCCAGTGAATCTGCTACCTATTTTGTGAATTCAGGGTCACTCTGTCCCTGTCCATTATATATCATTCTTTGCAAGTGCAGTAGATTCCCCTTGAGTTGTGACATATTTCACATGAGTTTCAGTGTTTGAGAACAATTGAGGAAAAGTATGACCATGTTTCATGAAAATATCAAACAATGCAAATGATTCTTCATAAGTCTTAACCGGTATGGTTATCCTTGTACATGTTGTGTTCTTGGACAATATTTCTAGTGTATTTTCAACTTCTTTGGTTTTGACCTCGGGCAGGTCATGTTGCTTGAGCTTTGATGATGTTGTCACATGTGAAGTTGGATTACCATTATGAACAAGAATTTGTTCTACTTGCGAAATCTTGGGTAAACCACTCCTTCTGTGTTTTTGGAAATTGAGAAAACCAGATTGTTCCATTTTAGGAAGATTCTAAAACCTTGATATAACTTCATCATATGATCTAGCTCCTTTGAAAATTTTCATCAAAAGGAGAATATTCATGGAAATATTTCTTCATATTGAATTGAGCCAAATGGTTTTCTACCACCCTATGAGGATCATGATTTTTGAAATCGATGGTAGCCAATGTAATATCATCTAAGGATGAAGCTTCATCCTTAACATGTCCAAAATGTGATAATGAAAATATACCAACCTGTATAGGATAGGTTGGCCAAACTCTTTTCTATGCATCCTTAAGTTCTTTGGTGATACCTGCAGAAACTGTATGATAGCCTACTTCTCTAAAAACAAGTCTGCCTGCTAGAAATATTGGCAGAGCATGTGGAAATGCAAAACCGACAAACACTCTGATATAAGAAAAAATTTCTTCAATGTATCGGTTTGTAATAGCACCTAGATTCCCCATTATTTGTTCAGAAATTCTAGGAGGAGGATGACCATAAATGGATTCATAGATTGGAATAACAACGTGTTGGTTGTGGAGCCTGATTATCTTCCTGATTCAGAGGTCTTTGTTTTCAGCCATGTTTATACCCCGGAAGACTGTACACCCCTCCATGAAGGGGGAGTTGTAGGGGGTGCTTTCCCCCCCTGTGGGGTCCAACGGGCTCATCCCCCCGGCTGGGGGGTCCGGGGGAAAGCGGGCCCCCGGTGGGGGTTTAGGGGACAACATTCCCTGATGGGGGTTCAAGGGCGAAGCCCCCAAAGGAAAATTTTCCTTGTAAATGTATATTGTAATTCTATATTAAATCTGGACCATTCATTATAAGGTCGCAGATATGACAGTAGAAGTTATGTTAGGGTTTTTTTCACTAGAAGGAAACCCTCTTTTATGAGGGAAATGTATTGCGGATATGCATCAGTGCGGATATTGTATTCTGAGAGAGGATATTGTGATAGAAAGAAGAGGAATTTACAGGGGATGTGTTGTAGGTTGTATCCCTTCATTTTCTTGGATAATAAAAAGGAAGGACCTGGGAATTTCTCTGGTGGACGTAGCCCACACTAAGTGAACCACGTATATATGTGTCTTTATTGTATTGTGTATCTTATGTGTTGTATTTCCGCATTTTTTTATTTTATTGTTCTATGATCCTGTTTTTCTAACAATTGGTATCAAAGCAAAAGGTAGCTCGCATGAAAATAGGGTTCCTGGTTCGAGTGGGAGCAATGGCGAAAGATGAAATGTTTAGGGTCAAGAAATTTAACGGCCAAAACTACCAGTTATGGAAGATGCATATGGAAGATTATTTATATCAGAAGGATCTATTCCTACCATTGGGTGGAATAGCAAAGAAGCCGACGGCCATGAATTATGAAGAATGGGAGGTTATTGACAGAAATGCACTAGGAACAATATGGTTGAGCCTGGCAGTGTTGGTGGCTTTCAATATTTTGAAAGAAAAGACAATGAAGGAGTTGATGGACGCATTGGCTAAACTGTATAAAAAAACCCTCGGCTTCCAATAAGGTATTTCTAATGAAGAGATTATTTAATATGAAGATGTCAGAAGGTGGGTCTATTGCAGATCATTTAAATTAATTTAATATGATTATTAATCAACTAAGTTCTGTAAAAGTGAAATTTGATGATGAGGTAAGGGCTCTTCTAATCTTTTTCTCATTGCCAGAAAGATAGAACGGCTTGGTCATGGTCGTAAGTAACTTTGTCTCTGGTTCAAACACTTTAAAATTTGATGATGTTGTCGGTATTATCCTTAGTGAGTAAATGCGACGGAAAATCACAGGTGAGACATCAGGTAATGTTTTAAACATGGAGAACAGAGGAAGACAAGATGATAAATGAAAGGGCTCAGTGAACCATGAGAATTATAGGAAGGTTAGATCCAAATTTAGACTGGGAAAGATAGAGTGCTGGAATTGTGGGAAGAAAGGACATCTGAAGAAAGACTACAAAGCTCCAAAGAAACAAAGAGATGGACAACAGGAGAAAAATCAGGAAGCAAATGTAACAGGTGATGTGTTACAAGATGCTTTGATTATTTCTGTAGATAATATTTATGAGTCTTGGGTATTATATTCAGGGGCTTCATTTTATGCCACACCCCATAGGAAACATCTTCGAGATTATGTTTAAGGTGATTTTGGATAGGTTCATTTGGGTGATGATGCACCACGCAAAATTGTTGGAATGGGAAAAGTACAAATAAATCAAAAGAATGGAAACCAATGGTTGTTGAAAGAGGTAAGATATGTTCCAGATCTAAGAAAAAGTCTAATTTCAACATGGAAGTTGGAAAGTGAAGATTGTATATCTATATTTACAGATAAGGCGTGGAAGGTCACCAAAGGATCATTGGTGATAGCAAAAGGAGAGAAGGTAAGTACATTGTATTTATGTACTGGTAATACTGACTCTTCTATCTCTTTAGCTTCTACAGGAGTGGATACAGCACTATGGCATCATAGGCTTGGACACATGAGTGAGAAGGGAATGCATATACTTCATAAAAGAAATTTGTTGCCAGATATTAAAATAATTGATTTGGATTTTTGTGAATATTGTGTTTATGGAAAACAGAAGAGATTCAAATTTCTCATAGTCGGAAAAGAAAAGAAGAGTGAAAGGTTAGAGCTTGTGCATACAGATGTATGGGGACCAACTCAGGTATCATCTCTTGGTGACTCGTGTTATTGTGTTACTTTTATTGATGATGCAACTAGAAAAACTTGGGTTTATTTCATTCGACAAAAATCTGATGTTTTTGGTACTTTTAAGAAACATAAATCTTTGGTTGAGAATGAGATAGGAAAAAGGTTGAAGTGTCTCAGATCGGACAATGGAGGATGGAGTGTGCAAGGACTATGAGATTGCATGTTGGTTTTCCCTTACAGTTATGGGCAGATGTAGATATTGTTGTTTATTTAATAAACAAAGGACCTTCAAGCTCTTTGGATGGTGGAATTCCAGAGGAGGCATGGATAGGTAAAAAGGTAAACTATTATTTTTTGAAGACTTTTGGTTGTGAAGCATTTGTCCATATAGATAAAGAAAATAGAACAAAGCTTGAGGCAAAATCCAATAAGTGTACCTTTATTGGATGCAATGTTAATGATTTTGGTTATCGCTTATGGGATTATGAAAATCATTAAATCATTAGGAGTAGAGATGTCATATTCAATGAGAAGGTCATGTACAAAGTTCAGTTGCAGGGAAAGAAATGGGAAAAAGAAAAACCAGAATACACAGTGCTTGATGAGATCACTTAAAAAGAAATTCCAAAGGTACCAGAAAATCAAAATGTACAACAACAGGTACCTCAAACTCCTGCAAGTGTTTTTAGAAGATCTACCAGGTTAAGTAGACCCCTTGAATGATACTCTCTTTCATTGTATTATTTATTGTTGATCGATTCTGGCGAACTAGAATGTTATGAAGAGGCAATGCAAGTAGACACTAAAAAGAAGTGGGAGCAAGGCATGAAAGAGGAAATGGATTCCTTGGTAAATAACCAAACTTTGGACTTGGTTTAGTTTCTTGCAAGAAAAAGAGCATTGCAGAATAAATGGGTTTACAAATTGAAGGAAGAAGATGGAGGCAAAAAGAGGTACAAGGCTAGACTTGTTGTAAAGGGGTTTACACAAAAGAAAGGTATAGATTTTGATGAAATATTTTCTTTTTTTGTTAAAATGACTTCAACTAGGACTATTTTAAGTCTTGTGGCAGTAGAAGATTTGCATCTTGGACAGTTAGATGTAAAAACAACTTTTCTCCATGGGGATTTGGAGGAAGAGATTTATATGTAGCAGCCACAGGGTATGAGGTCAAAGGGAAGGATAATTTGATATGTAGGTTGAAGAAGATCTTGTATGGCCTAAAGAAAACTTCAAGGCAATGGTATTTGAAGTTTGGCAGGTTTACGACAGAACAAGGTTATAGTAGATGTCATTCTAATCATTGTGTTTATTTTAAAAGGCTAGAAAATGGAAGCTATATTATCTTGCTATTTTATGTAGGTGGCATGCTTGTTGCAAGGTCTAATATGCAAGATATAAATGTGCTCAAGAAAAAATTAGCTAATTAATTTGAGATGAAGGATTTGGGTGCTGCAAAGAAAATCCTTGGTATAAGAGTAACAAGAGACAAGAAAAATCGTAAATTGACATTGTCTCAGGGTGAGTACATAGAGAAGGTGTTGGAGAGGTTTAGAATTTAGAATGAAAAACCATCTAGTACACCTTTGGCCTGCCATTTCAAATTAACTAAGGAAATGTGTCCCAAGACACAGGAGGAGATAGAATACATGTCCAGGGTCCCTTATTCATCAACAGTTGGCAGCTTGATGTATGTGATGGTTTGCACAAGACCAGATATTGCACATGCAATGGGATTTGTGAGCGGGTATATGAAAAATCTAGGTAAAGAACATTGGGAGGCAGTAAAGTGGATTATCATTTATTTGAGAGGTACTACTACTCATGCATTATGTTTTGGAGGTTCGGACATTATTCTACAGGTATATGTTGATTCATATATGGTAGGTGATAAAGATAGTGGGAGGAGCACCATAAGGTATGTTTTTATTGTAGGTGGAACAACAGTAAGTTGGATTTCGAAACTGTAAAAGGTTTTTTCACTTTCAACAACAGAAACATAGTATGTTGCTGCTACAGAGGCTAGTAAAGAAATGATTTGGTTACAGAGGTTTACGGAGGAATTGGGAAAGAAGAAAAATAATAGCAGGTTGTATTATGATAGTGAGAGTGTCATTCATCTTGCAAAGAACTCATCCTTTCATTCGAAGACTAAGAATATAAAGCTCAGGTACCATTTCATATGATCTGTCTTGGAAGATGGACATTTGAAGTTGGAAAAGATACACACTAGACAGAATCCTGCAAACATGTTAACAAAGAGAGTAACCAGGGAGAAATTGAGTTCTTGCTCAATTTCAGTTGGTCTTCAAGCATGAAGGTGAAGATGAGAAATTTTCCAGGTCCAAGGTGGATCATAGTCCAACAAGTACAATGGCGGTGGAGTTGTTGTGATAAGTCTCCAAATGGGATATTGTTGGTTGTGGAGCCTGGTTATCTTCCTGATTCAAAGATCTTTGTTTTCAACTGTGTTTATACCCCATGAAGATTGTACTTACCTCCATGTGGGTGGGGTTGTAGGGGGGGATTTCCCCCCCTGAGGGGTCCGGTGGGCTCATCCCCCCAACTGGGGGGTACGAGGTTAAGCGAGCCCCTGAAGGAAAAATTGCCTTGTAAATGTATATTGTAATTTCATAGTAATTTCAAACCATTCATTATAAGTTCACGGATCTGACAATAGAAGTTATGTTAGGGTTTTTTTCCCTAGAAGGCAACCCTCTTCTATGAGGGAAATGTATTGCGGCTATGCATCATTGCAAATATTGTATTCTGAGAGAGGATATTGTGAGAGAAAGAAGAGGGAGTTACAGCGAGTGTGTTGTAGGTTGTATCCCTTCTTTTTGTTGGATAATAAAAAGGAAGAACTTGGCAATTTCTCTGGTGGATGTAGCCCACACTGGGTGAACCATGTATATATGTGTCTCTATTGCACTATGTATCTTTTGTGTTTTATTTCCGCATTTGTTTTATTTTATTGTTTCGCGATCCTATTTTTCTAACACAACGTTGTGACAAATCTCATAAAAACAATCCTTTGCATCTTCCTCCCATAATTTGGAATGATAAATATGTATTGGCTCGGTGACAATTGGGGCCTAGCTCCAATTCATTAGAGGAAAAGGGGTTCTAAAACAGATTGCATCAATAATATATGCAGACATATAGAAGGGAGCATGCTCTCCTTTAGATTTCTAGGATGTATAATCCTCTATTTGTTTGGCTAGATTATCTGACAACAACTTTCCCCAATCAAAAGTAAAACCCTCTTCGACTTCATGAATTATAGGAACCCACTCTACAATGAAATGTGTAGGGATTTTATTTCCGAACATTCTACAAAAATCATGGCTACATACATAATGTGGGAATCACAAGAGGTTGTAGAGTATATGCCATGACTATTAGCTTTGAATTTATTTTCATTTCCCCACCAGGTTTTGACTATATCATGGACAGTTCTACTGTAACTTGCACATTCTTCTTTCTCAAATTTCATCACAAATGGTACATTATAAACATTTTTGGGATTGCAAGTTAATTTATGCATTACTTGGATGTCCTCGGGTCAGAATGAGCCAACAATAGTCTTCTAATGACGGTAGATGGTTCTGGTCAGAATATCTACATGGTCCAGGGCCCAGCGTAGCATATCTATATATGGAAACAATATTGGTTGTGTTGCAACTTTGTAAAGTTCTGACTTGGCCACCTCTCTAAGATTGTTTACAGTTGACTCATTTTCACCTTCGCTTGATTCGCCAAAAGGGAGGGACTTTTCATCTTCTAGGATTTCATAAACCTGCTTCCATGATTTAATGTTGTCTGTCGGGCGAGCCATAGTGTCTGAAAAAATATCTAAATTTGGGTTTGGATCTTCCATAGACGGATCTTGTTTTCTTTTTGCTTTGAAGCTTCAGTGATTACTTACTGTTAATTACACCAAATAAATCATGTTTTAACCTTTAATCTTTGGCGCTCCGGCACTCCGACGCTTCTTAGATTTGTTGATAATTTGATCTTCTGGAGGAAAATATCCTGGAGTGATGTGGCAAGATGACGTCACATCTGATGCTGTGTCATGAGGACATGAGTGACACATGTCACCCTGAATCGTACGAATTACATGTCCAAGAATACCCAAAATGAGTGTCATGTGTCTCCATGTGTAAAGAATGTCAGGTGGCATAGGACACATCAACCAAATACTTTGTTAAACAAATTCTGGAAATTCAGAGCTCCAGGACTTTGAAGCTTCACGACTTTGGGGTTTTTAGGAATTTTAGATGTTTAAGCTTGGAGCATCGAAGCATGAAGTCTCGAAGTGAAACTTCAAATGAGAATTATATCGTTGATTAAGTATTTCACAGTTTTGAATCTCCGATCTCCCGTGAATCGTAGATTCCGATAAGTGTCAGGTTTAATGGTTGATGATTGTTCCATCCTGTCAAAAAGTAACGAAAATTTTATTAATTTGTGACATGATAATTCTAAAGTTAAAATTTGTAAAAGACAAAAATAAAAAAGAACTCGAAATTTGTATTTTTCTTTGAAAAAATTATTTATGTTCTAACATAGGCTCCATCTGGGGATTGTGGCTCCTTGCGAGGCATGAAAGAACAGTAGACCAAGTGCCTTTATTGGGTAAATGGAGTCATTATTATTTTTTTATTGATCTAGATGTTTTCTTTCTTTTAGAAATTTAATCCTATATAGAAGTAATAAAAATAACCATATCTAGAATTTTAAAGCACACTTACTGATCAATGTCATGTCAAACCAATAAGAGCTTTCTTTCTTAAAATTTATTCAAGAATTATCCAGGATAATCAAAGTAAATTTAAATAGAATATCAGAATTTAACTGACTTTGCTTTCTCTCAGGGTTATAAAGATACGAAGTGTGTTTCATTATGGAAATCTAATTGGGTCAGGATATAAGTATCATTGAAAAAGAACTAAATAACAGAGTATATAATGAAGATATGTAAGACAGCCTCATAGATGTCATAGATATTGCTTCACTGCCAGCAAACTTGTTCAGTACCTTGGTGAAGTTATTTATATCTCCCAAATTCAATTTCCTTTCACCACTTCAAAAACAAGATTTCATTTAGTTGAGATGAGGGCAATCATTGTATCAATTTCCTTTCATCATCTCTATTTGGACAATATGGGGGCAATCGATTTGTGAATTTTCTTTCACCATCTGTCTTTGATTTTAGTACTTTGAAGTGGGGGAAATCAATTGTGTCTAGGATACAAGGGGTGACATCCATTTTTTATCTGATGTAAAATTGGTCCGTCTACAATTTTAAGAATACTCTGAAATTAGTTTTCTTTCAATTCTAAGTATACCTTCACATATAGGTAAATTATATATTAGGGAAAAATTTATTCATTTCAGGGAAGAACCTTGAACAAACTCTTCAGTTATAATCTAATATTAAAGCTATATTTACTAGGATTAGCCTGGACATACTTTATCAATTAAAATCAAGAAATGTGTAAAATCTTTGCTAGACTTGTTTAAAGAGTGTGCTTTAATTTTCTAGTATTGGCTACATTTAGCATTTATAAAAAGACTAATATGATTGAATAACAAAGAGAAATTTATTTGTCGATAAGACTAAAGTTAGAGGTGACATATGTATCAGAAGATCACATTAGCTCTAATGGACGGAAAATACTTCACATTAATTTCTCTGTCAAGACTAGACTCATGTGTCTATCTATTTCATAGAAATATTCCTATCTTTCTTCATTTTCTTATGAGTATTGTCTTAGTTTCGTACCAATGATGATCATGGACCCAATGAAAATGACATTACAGATATCCTCTTCATCGCCTCTCCAATCTTCTCAATCAATAATGAAGTTATCTTTTAATTTGTGGGAATTATCCCTCATATCTGTTATAAATAGGCTTTACGTACTTAACGAAATAGTAAGGAGAGGAAAGAGAAGTATTTACCTAATTTCCTTTGAATCTTAAAGAATAATT